>VDFB02342659.1:0-127052 GCA_007258455.2 Sequoia sempervirens | reverse complement strand
TATTACTCAGAATAGTAGTGTATTGAGCTGCATTGCAATTTTTAACCAATTTTGACTTTCACATGTTTCCGGAATGGGGATGGCATGAAGGGGATGAAATGTCCCCTCGCTGCCCCTACAGGCGCCATCTGCACGGGTGGGTGGGGGCATCTGAGTGCACTTTCTTGTTCCCGAGAGGGCCAGTGGACACCCCTAGGACACCCCAAAAAAACTCACATTTTTAAAAATTGCAGTTCAGCTCCGTAAATTTTCTTTTCATAGATGTTCATGAGTTTCTAAAATCCCATTATTATTTCTTGGAAGCGGTGAAAAAAAACCAGAGAATAAAACAAATTAAAAGAGTAACAATATTCCACTTCTTCAACTATGCAGCCTTCACCTTCAGTTCTCATGCTGTGTAGTACATGCCCACTCCTCTTGACCTTTAGCCTATCCACTTCATCCAGTCTTTATTGAAAAGATAAAAATCTTTAACTTAAAAAAATATATATGCAAGGGTTCTTTAGGGACCCTTGCCCAAGCAATAAAATGGAAATCAAAGATTACAACGAACACAATCATACCGACCATAGAACCATAATTCAAAAAATTAAAACTGAAAATATCATGGCATTGAACTTTCAAAACAAGAACACTGGTAAAGTTTAACATTAAATTTAAAGTTTAAAACTTTAAACACACAAATGTCAAAGAGTTCATACTACATATTTGATATTACATATTGAAATTCATAAATGTCTTCATTTTTTTTCTTTTCATATGAAAACTTATTGAAGTGTAGGATTTTTTTGTTTTGTAAATGAAAAATTAAGGAAATGTTGGTGAGATGTCTTCTGCAAGCAGGGACATCTCCAACAAATTTCCAGTACAGGGAAACAGGTACTGGTACCCGAGACGCATCCCAGGGGTCGGAGACGTGTCTCCATGCAACTATGTAAATTATTTATGTATAGTTAATTTATTTTATATCTATATATTAAATCTATTGTTGATAGATTTATACTGAGTTATTGTGAATCATAAATTGCAATTTCTTTTGCTGTTTTTATAATTAATTTTTCCAATATATTATATTATATATTATTTGCACTGCTGTCCCCAAATTCTGATAAAAAACTTACCATCCCTGAAACTCATCCCCATGTCCTGTTTTAAAACTCTGTGTAACACTGTATATTAGCTAGGATAATGGACTTACGTACTTGATTTGTGATTCACAAAGTTCTTTGTTGAAATAAGTGCAGGAATGAATTGTTTCAGGTGCAATGTTGATATTAGATTCAGTGTTTGCCCTATTAGGAAGATACGATATTTCATGTGAACTGTTTTTTCCTTTTGTGATTTTAACATCTTGCTAATTAATATCATCTGTGCGGGAACAAACATCTGAACATTTCTAAAGCAACTGTCTTTCTTGATGTTGCATTTGTGACAATGTTTAAAACTTAACCAAGTTCTTTGTTTTCATTTTTATTGTTCTTCAATGTTCATCAATATATGTTGAAATCATTGGCTGCATCTTCTAATTTGTCCTTCTTGAATATTCTGCAGGAAAGCAGTTCAATGCCAAATTTGTGAAGGTGAGCCATCTTTATACAATACTCTCTCTTGGAGAGAAATGTGATTTTGTTTACAGTATATGAGTTTTATGTTTTAATCAACCTTTTTGTTTCCTTAAGCTTTGAAATGAAAGTCAAGATCATAGAATAGGTTTTTTTTGAAGTTAATCTCATGGAGACAGATCTTGTAGTGTCACCCTCCTCGATGATAAAATTAAAGCTGGTTGAAGTCTACTTTGTTAACTCACAATTATGATGTCCAGAAGACAGCTGGAAATAGAGATGAAATCTTAGTACATGATGAGGGAATATGAGGGACTAATATATTATTAAAGTCAATGATTGAGAATTGTTAGATTACATTTTATGATCTAGTGCTCACCACTGTCTAAGAGGTTAAGACCAGCAATCTAGTCTTGGAAGTTGGCAATCCTTTCAAAGAGACCCATCTGTGATCAGGCTTCATGTTGTATTCAGCATTATGAATTGAGACACCTACAATATAGGTTCATATTTCTACCTTTTCATTGGTCAGCCAAAAATGGACGCAAGCTACTATATGGATGATTAGTAACCTTTTTTGGGTATTTTAGCTTTTTTAAGTTAGACTCTGCTTTATTTTGTATTCTTCAATAATTCAATTAGCTTTGTTTATGATTGCCTTAAAAGTTTTTTTCTCATTTGGAATTGATTAGTTGGATATGAGTTGTCAACCTCTTTCACTCTTTATATTCTTTATATATGCAAGTGTTATTGCATATTTTAGGTAACACGATTTTTAGGTAGTGTTGGAATTCTTGCATAACTTTTTATGATGGTGATTATACTACTATGCTGCCAATTTATCTCTGGTAGGTATTGTTTTCTAGGTCTAGATCAGCAACTATATGTGCATATTGTTAAGAGATGGACATCTTTTCATGGTATCAAAGCTTGGCCTTCACCTTTTTGACTCATCAAAATAGATAAGGAAGCATCAAATTTGATGTTGTGCTTCTTCATAGCGGTTATCAAATCTTCCGAGCTCTTATAGAAACAGATTTTGCCTTAATGGTACATGGTCCAAGTCACCTCGAAGGGGGTCATTAACTCGGGCTTCCCATCACGTAGCTGAAGATGAATTTAAATTCAATTCACTTAGTATGCGTAATCAAAAGATCTTTGTGGATCATTAACTTGGGCTTCCCATCACATGGCCCAAAATGAATTTATGTTCAATTCACTTAGTATGTATAATCAAAATAAGATCTTTGTGGGAAATGCGTCCCATTTAAAGGTTAAGGGGTTAGGATGAGTTGAAGTACAGATGGAGAGATACATATTATTTTATGTATTCCAGAGTTGTCCATGGCACTGTTATCAATCTAACCAGATCACTCACTTAGCGAAGAGAAGTTTGATGCATAAAAGTCCTAGATTGTTGCTACTGGGTGAGTGGATTGTGATGCAAAGCTTTACAAGTTTGATGCCTTTGTAGTTTAAGACTACATCCCATGTTCTCTTGGCTTATTCAGATGATTTGAGTAAGTTATGGCATGAGCGGTATGGCCATTTGAACTACCACTATCTGAGACAATTATGTGAGCAGGACATGGTTACTTTCTCCCACTTGTTATCTTTGAAGATGCTGTTTACTGAGGTGGCGTCTTGGGGAGCATGCTTCAAATAGGTTTGTAAAGGGAAAGGCTTGAGGGCAGCAATGCAGCTTCAACTTCTCCAGTGACATCTCTACCCTTTTTCTAGTTGCCATAAGATTTGATAGCTTACACTAAGAAGCTAGAAGTCAATCTTTTGATATTTGTTCTTTATGTTGATTTGATTGTCACTGGTAGCTGCACTTTTATGGTTTAAGGATAGTCAAGTCATGTGCAGTGGTTTGAGATGACTTAATCGGGCCTTATTCATCACTTCATTGGTCAGCAACTGACTGGTTCGGGATAGGATCAATATCTCTCAGCCCAGTATGTGTTGGTCTTACTTCAACTATTTATCTGTCAGCACATTGTTCAACCCAGTGATACTACATTTTACAGGTAATTGGTTGGTGGCCTTCTATACTCGATTTGCCACTGGCCAGACTAAGACTTTGCTATAGTCCCTCATCTGTTGGTTTGTGCAGGAACTTCATGGGTGCCATTGGCAAGCAGCCAAGCATATCCTTTGGTATATGAGAGATATACATCAGTTTGATATTACTATAATTTATGGGGAAAGCAGCTTTAGTAGGACACATTGACTTAGATTTGGCGAATATATCGATGATTTCACTGTAGGATATGTTTATCACCTTGATTCTGGACAAGTTACTTGGAGCAGCAAGTATTATATTAGGGTGATGATATAATAAAGTGTATGTTACACTTGTATGTAATAAGTAATGGGCTAGTTGTTATAGGGCATTAATAAGGTTATTGTAAGGTGGTTGTAGCTCTTTAATGAGGTGGTTGTTACAGTAAGTTTCTGAATCTATATATTTCAATGCTTTCCATGAGGAGTATGTGAATTTATCTCAATCTTATTCCTGTGGTTTTATTAACATTGGTATGAAAGTCAGATTGTGTTGAGGAAGTTTAATGGGTTAGTTGTTATAGGTCGTTAATAGGTTTATTGTAAGGTGGTTGTAGCTCTTTAAGGAGCTGGTTGTAACAATAAGTTTTTGAATCTATATATTTCAATGCTTTCTCAATCCCATTTCTTCGGTTTTACCAACATTGGTATGAGAGTAGGACTATGTTGAGGAAACTTAGTTAGTGGGGCATAACACCGATTTGTACACAATTCAAATGTGGTTAGTCAAAGAGGAGGTCAAAAGGCTCAAGGATTTGTTTTGCGAAAGTTGCATTGGGTTATGTGTAGAAAATACTAAAAACCACGAGCAATGGCAAGGTCCTGCAACACATTTATTAGTCAACATGTCACAAACAAGAAGTTATAGCTCGAGCATGTTTAGGGTGCAGCAGACCCCTGAAGATTGCTGGTCATGATGTTTGACGATTGTGTGAGATCTTGGGTTGCAGGGAGAAGAAAGGGCATTCAAATACATTACAGAAAATCATGAGAGCTTTTGCATGATTTGTGGTTGGAAAAATTGTTTGTTTGTAGACAGAGCTCACTTTGGACACAAGTAGTAGGGTATCACAAAGGTTTTTCACAATAGGATTTGTAGAAGAAAAGCACAGGTTGCAGATGTGGGCATGGTAGACAGTCATGGACAGGGCACAATTTTTGCTGTTGTGGCCGGTTGTAATGCTCTCACAACATTTAGGGCACACCATACAAAGTTCGTAATGTGAATAATTTGTTGTTTGAAATCATGAAATGTGATAGCACAAAATTGATTGTATTTGTAGGTATTTATTGTTTAATTTTCTTCCAAACTCTGGTTTGTGTGTATGAGTGTTATTTTATGTATGTATTTTTAAAGTTTTGGGAAAAGTTTATTTTCAAGGTCAAATTGAAAGGGTTCTTAGAGTTTGAATCTTGTGTGTTCTTATATCCCTATTGTGCAACAACCAATATTCAAAATCTTGTTTTGCCAGATAATCGTAAGTTGAATGGTCAAAATTTTAATAAGTAGAGGCATTGAAATTAGGCCAGCCAACAGTTCGGATAACTTTGACAAATGTCATAGGGAGGCCTTGTTATTGCTCAAATTATTTGTGTTTAATGATTTAATTGCCAAAGTTCATGTGCTATGTCTGCTAGTTCATGGTGGGGTGCTTTGAAAGATAAGTACCAAACTTTTGAAAAAGGTTGGTTCTTGTATTGAAAATAATGTTGTTTTCTACTAAATAGAATGAAGGTGGGTCTTTGTTGACCATCTTCTAAAGCTCAAAGATCATAAAGATCAGTTTATTGCCGTCAACAAACTAGTGGATGAGGAAGATATGGCTGCTTTGATCATCAACAGTCTGCCCCTTTGAGACTTTTGTGGAGTGTTTGAAAGAGAGCCAAACTTTGACCGACCTTTAACAAGGTTAGTTTATATTTGTTGTAGCGAAGGATTGTCAATGAGAATGGATGAGTGAAGTAACTTCTAGGAATTCAGAAAGAGCACTTGTTGCATGGTTTCAAGGTACAAACTATTGTTTTCCTTCCACTTCACAATGATAGAGAAAGGTGTAATAGTTCTATAGTTAGAAGATTGGGCACGTTATGAAAGATTGTAGGATAATAAAGTATGACCTATTCCACAAACCGCATAATGAAGTCTATGTGGTGGCTGCAGCTGAGGAAGACCATGATGAGGATTTTGCATTGATGGCCTTCTTAGATAGTACTAAAACTAGTTGTTGGTTCTTTGATTCAAGCACATCTAGACATTTCACATTTCAAAAGGAAATGTCATGTTTATTGCCAATGATAGTCATAGGGTTTTTGTTTCACTTGGTGATGGCAAGCCCCATATAATTAAAGGGATCAGGAATGCAAGAATTGTACTCAATGATAGCATCAAATTTTAAGTCGAAAATGTTAGGTATGTTCTAGGTTTGAATAAAGAATTACTCTCTATTAGCTATAATGTAGAAAATTTTAATATTTTAGTTCAATATTGTGGGATCGAGTACATTGTGTTTGATGTAAAATAGGAGAAAATAATTGTTCTAGGCATTAAGACAGGTGGTGTATACAAAGGCTTATACAAACTTGTTGATCTTGCTTTACATGCTACATTGGAGAAAACTTGGTCCGGCCATAAGCATAAGGAGGTTAGTACAAAAGATAGTACATGTTGCTAGTCACATATATAATTTTTAGTTCATGCAACATTCCAATGCATTAGCCTTTCGATGGTTCTTCTCCACTTGTAAATCAACAATGCAAGATTACGTGCCTTCATAAAGAACTCTGGGTAGCCTAATGCCATAATGCAAAGAAAAGATAAAGAACATGAGAAGCCAGGTGATGCTGCACCAACACACACTAGTAAATAAATTCCCACTGTAAACACTGCTTAGAAGTTACAACACATGCTTACTGAATCAGGATGAAAATTCAGATTGCATCCACCAAAACATGGCTGCTCAAAAACAGATATTAAACAGAAACCAACACACAGTAAATGGAGAAGGCAAAGACTTAAAGAAACCAGTAATGATGCGCTTGACTGTGCCAAATACTGAGCATATCAGCTGGAAGGCCTGCACTTTGATTAGCCAGATTATAAACAATGCTGTTTTATGCTGTTAGGATGTGATGGAAGTCAATTAGAATAAAATTCTAGCTGATATAGATTATAAACGTAATGATGTGCTGCAGAGAAGCACTTTTATGATGAGACAGTTTGACTTCATTGATTAGCAGTTGAGAGTCCCCATAAACTAGGAGCTGTCGTATTCCTTTTTCTTCTGCAAGTTGCAAATTGAGTTTTCATGCCCGGGCTTCTGCAACATCATTGAAAGCAACTCCCAAACCAGAAGCAGATTTGAGGATTAAGTTACCATCAAACAATGCTGTCGTATTAGTCAGATTATTGACAATGCTGTTTATGCTGTTAAGATGTGATGGAAGTCATTTAGAATAAAATTCTTGCTGATATAGTTTATAAATGTAATGATGTGCTGCAGAGAAACACTTTTATGAGGAGACAGTTCGACTTCATTGATTAGCAGTTGAGAGTCCCCATAAACTAGGAGCTGTCGTATTCCTTTTTCTTCTGCAAGTTGCAAATTGAGTTTTCATGCCCGGGCTTCTGCAACATCATTGAAAGCAACTCCCAAACCAGAAGCAGATTTGAGGATTAAGTTACCATCAAACAATGCTGTCGTATTAGTCAGATTATTGACAATGCTGTTTTATGCTGTTAGGATGTGATGGAAGTCATTTAGAATAAAATTCTTGCTGATATAGTTTATAAATGTAATGATGTGCTGCAGAGAAACACTTTTATGAGGAGACAGTTCGACTTCATTGATTAGCAGTTGAGAGTCCCCATAAACTAGGAGCTGTCGTATTCCTTTTTCTTCTGCAAGTTGCAAATTGAGTTTTAATGCCTGGTCTTCTGCAACATCATTGAAAGCAACTCCCAAACCAGCAGCAGATTTGAGGATTAAGTTACCATCAAACAGGAGAGTGCTACCACCTCCAGCAGTTCCTGGATTAGATTCTGAGGCTCCATCAAAATATAGACTGTCACCTGTCCTGGATATTAGGGGAGTTAGATTATTTTTTTTCTGACTTTATTTTGATGGTTAGACCTTGGGACCGTGATGGTCTAAGCCTCAAAGAAGAACTAGAATGTTCAAGGCAGTGGCCAAAGCTGGGATCAATTTCTCCTTGAAAATTTGATGATCCTAGCCGTCCATTTACTCTAAAAAATATATCTTGGGAGAAGAGATTTAACTGAAGCAACCCAGGTGGCTTCTTTGTGAGTATGTTGAATGAGTTAGGAATAGCAGCTTTGGGAAACGTCTTGAGAAAGACCAGCTTCACACTTCCTAACATAGATTGCAAACTTTCTGAGTACTCATGTATCAGGTGAGTACTCACAGGTTTCTAAACTGTGTGAGTAAACACAGGTTTAACTTGCGAGTCTCTGCAGACAAGTTGCAGACGAAAACCCACCAGGTTTAAGATGAAACTTGCCAAGGCAAAAAATCTGGCACAGGTTTGAAACGTGCCGAGGTGGGTTAAAATGTGTTGGCACGGGGTTAAAATGTTTCGGGGCAGGTTAAAACATGGTTTTAAACACATTTCACACAGATTTTTTCTATAAAGGTTTAAAACCCTGCATTCACCCCTCCAATAAACCCTAGTTTTTGCTGAGTCAAAATTTTTGGGCTTGCCTAGTACTCTCTGAGTCCAAGTCTGAAAACTATGATTCCTAGCATAACTACACTCAACTAACATATGAGCTTGATATTCTTCTTCCTTGAAACATAGATCACATCGGTTAGGGGCTGCAAGTTTTCACTTTTGAAGAATGTCGAATGTCAACTGTTGATTTTGTTAGAGAAGCCAATAGTAGTTCATTTTGGGGATTGCATTAATATGCCAAATATGCCTCCAATTGGGAAATGTGAGACAATCCCTTCTCAAGATTTTGTAGCCTTTGCTGACTGAGTATGTTCCTGTTCTATTAATACTACCCACAGAACTTTGTCTTCAGCTAGATGCACTTCTCGAAAGAGTTAGTGAAGGACTACCAATCTTCTCTCATCTCTAATATGCATTGGAAGATTCATTTCATAACAGCTTTCTGACTTTTGGTATTGCATTAGAATTTCATGATTTGAAATAAGGTGAGAATATTAGCTTTCATTCAGCCATTTCTTTACCTGATTGGATACTCTAGGTTTGCAAATTCCCATGATTTTTTCCTCCAGGAGATTTATCTTAGCCCTAAGGGGAATATTAGCTTCAATGTTTCTCTAAATTTGGGACTTCCTGATGGCAGCCACACAACTTTATCTTCAGCTAGATGCACCCCTTGAAAGAGTTAGTGAATGACTGCCAACTACCATTCCGTTTGGGAGATAATTCTCCTAACAAGTTTTGCTGCCAAGGCTTTTTGATGATCTTGAAGACTTCTCAAGCCTAGACCTCCCTTTTGTTTGGTTCTTGTTAGCTGCTCCCATTTGACTAAATGGTATTTCTTCTTATTGTCTTGTTTTCTACCTTCCCAAAGAAACCCTGTCATAAGCTGCTTTAGTTTTTGAATGACTTGTTTAGGGGCACTAATAGGGCTGAGCCGGTATATTGGGAGGGCAGCCAGGACTGAATTGATTAGGAACCATCCTAGCAGGAGTGAGCCAAGAGTTGGACTAGCTGCTGATTTTGGCTTTCATCTTACTAATCAGTTTGGTCCAATGTAGATTTGGGTCTGGTAAAAGAGACAGGGATCCATAAATAAGTGAAAGTTTGCTCATTGCTTATTTTATAATCCACAATTGTAGAAATTTCAGCAGCCTCATGATTAAAGGGTGAGAAAGCTAAATTATTGATTTATGACTGTTTATCATGCCACCTATAGCCTCTGTGAACTATTTAAAGACTGTAGCAAACCTCCTAGCAATTTGGGGGGCAGCTCAGCAAAAGAGTATGGTATAATTAGCAAATTGAATATAATTAAGTTCCCTTCCTTTCCAGAAGGTGGGTATTGCCCCATTAAAAATTTCTGGTGTCTTATATCCTCCAGTCTTCTTTTAAGAAGTTCAGTTATAAATTATAATAGATAAGAAGGGTGAGAGTGCAGACCCTTGTTTAAGTCCTCTTGAAAGCTTAAAAAACTTGATGGGGATGCCATTGACAAGAGAAGCAATCCATAGGCTATCAATACAGGTTCTGATCCATTCAACATTCTCTTCATCAAACCTCAGCTTTTGGAAAGTGTGGTATATGGCCACATGGTTCAGCTACTTAAAAGCATTAGCCATATCCAACTTAATGGCCATAATGCTCCTCTTATCCCTTTTGCTTGAGTGAATTGCCTCCTAAGAAAGAATGATGCCTTCTGAGATGTATATGAGAGAAAATCTGCGTGCTCTTCGAAGATTACGTTGGACAGAACTTTTTCAATTCTTTTTGAAGTTTAGTAATCACTTGTAGGAGGTGTTTCAAAGGGAGATAGGTACAAACTTATCTATTCTTGCAGCCTGTGATTCCTTAGGAATAAGTGCCACAAAAGAAGTGTTGATACTAGTTACTACCATCAAGACTGGAGTACTCGTGAGTATCTACTTCTATTTCTAAGCAATCCATTTTAATGACGCCCCAAAAAATCTTGAAAATAATTGACATTGAAACCATTTGTTGGAATATTACATCATTAGATAGTTTAGTTAGATTAAATAATAATAAATAAAATAAATGAGTTAGTTTAATATGTTAGTAGTTAGGTTAGTTGGGAAGTTGCATTCCCGTAAATAAGTTAGCATGGGAATATATTGGCTTTATAAGCTACTGCAATGTAAATGTGAAAACATCCTGAAGTACTCTATAATATTTTATGTTTTTCCTGTGTAACAATGGTTTAATCTGAGTATTGTGTGATAGCTCTATCATTTCAACACCATTGGGACCAATGGCCTTCTCTCTCTTCATTTTGAAGATAGTCTTCTTTAGTTCGTCAATGTTGATCTCTTTACTGCTTTCCCTAGTTTGAGCCCAAGTAACAGTTGTAGGGATGTTTGAAATAAGCTTGGAAAGCTGCTAGTTTCTATTGGTATTCTCATCTCTGTATAGCTGTTCAAAATGGCAAAAGATCCAGTCTTTGATTTCCTGGACAGATTTAATCCTAAAATAAGTTATCTTTATTAAGATTTATAATTGATTTATTTTTTCCTTTTTGCTAAATCTTATTTTACTTTATCCCATTAACTAAAATATTAAAAATTTAAATGTTAAACTTTTCTTATATTCATTTAAATTTGCTATTATGTGTTCAAAATTTTAATATTTCATCAAGTTATAGGTTTTTTGTAATTTATAATTAGCTTGAGTTTTTTATTATATTTTATTGTTAATTCAAATTTATTATATTTTAATTTTTATGGATAACTTTAAAGTCATAATATTTAATGTTAATAAGCTTTTAGGTTTTTATTAGATTTATGTATACTTTGGCAATAGAAGACTTAGCCACCTTTCCTGATTGTGCGATAAACAGCCCCAGTAGTCATTCGTTTGTTTTCCTTGGTAGAAGTAGAATTCTCTCCCCTTGACTTCTAACATCTATGGTTTGGGTAGGCAATGACACACTAGGCTGCATAGTATCTAGTGGAATTCCCTAATTAAGCTACCCTTCCCCTTCATGTGCAACCTGGTCAGCTGGGCCCTTTTAGCTAGAGTTATTTTCTCACAAGCTTTTCTTCCCTAGTCCACTTCTGTACAAAAGATGAGAATAAACTTGTGTAGTTGCCCCTACAGTCTTTTTTGCACAAACAACATAGCCATACTCTACTCTCCCCCTGAATTTGTTTTTGTTGTCTTTGTCTATGTGTATTGCAAATTGTAAAAGGGATTTTTAACTAGAGTTATTTTCTCACAACCTTTTACCTTAGTCCACTTATGTACAAAAAGCTGAGAATAAACTTGTGTAGTTGCCCCTACGGTCTTTTTTGCACAAACAACATAGCTATACTCTACACTCCCATTGAAATTGTTTTCTTGTCGTTGTCTATGTGTATTGCAAATTGTAAAAGGTATTTTTAAGATTCAATGGGCCTTTTGCATAGTTTTTGAGGAGTTCAAAAGGATATTCAAATGGTTTATTTGAGCTCGCAATCCCTGCTACACTCTGACTCCCAAGACAACTTCTAACAGTACTTGTATGACTTCTTTGTGAAATTTGAATCTCTCCACTCTCACTACCCTCACTGCTGCTCATTGTTTTTTTTTTTTTGGGTTGAAGCTTCAAATCACAGCTTCAATTTGCAAATATAGAACGAAAAAAAAAAACAAAAAACTCTCCCTGAGTGTATGGAATTTTCCAAAAAGAAAAAAGAAGAAAAGTTTAAAAGATGCTAAGGAATTTGAGCAAATGAAAAATTTGATGCTCTCTTGCCTTCTTCCTATTGTTCTCTATTCTTCTCATTGCTGTTCTCTCTCTTTGTCTTCTTCACAAATTGGAAAATGTCAAAATGAGCATGTTATTTGTTTTGGTTGTTATTGGAGCTGTTTTAGGTTTAGGGTTGTTTTAAAGGTGCGTGAGGGTCCTTTTGGGTCTTCTGATCCCCTCTTTTTTAATCAAATTTGTGTCAAAAAAAGAGTGACTGAAACATCCCCACCTTGCTCCCTATGTATCTAGGTGTTTTGCAAAAAAGAAATAGATGAACCTGAAACATTTCTTTTGGTTTTTGTAAATTTAGGGACGGGGTAGGGATGTTTCCTACCTGTCCTTGAAACATCACTGTTGGATGATGAGGTCAAACTTAGTGGGGGATGCATCCCCGGATAGCACATATATTATATATATTATATACAATTATATGTGAACAGTATTTTTTCGCCTTTTTTTAATATTTTTCCATAACCCATACCATATATGTCATTGGATAGTGTACTGCATTCAGACATAATGGATATGGCTCAACTATGGGCTTCTCTATACGAATACAACCATATATGATATCTTTGCTGTACAGAGAGTATTGTATCTTGTATTTTGAGATGCAGATGTGCATTTCTGGGCAGGGGAGGGGAGGTAGCCAACAACCGCGTTTGAAAAATATTGCAGATGCTTCCTCAATGTTTAAAACATATTGCAGATGTTTCCTCAGTCTTTGGAATTTAGTACAATGCAATATTATATCACATAAGCTCTTGGATATATCTTTTATTCATTCATTTTCTAAACTCTTTCCTTTAATCAGTTGAGATACTTCCACATGATTTTCTGAAACTCCTAATATTAAGCCTTATTCTCTCAACTGTAGTGAACAAAATTTGTTTTCACTTGCATGTTTTCATATCCCTTTATGTGTTTCAGGTTCTTTTCATTGCAAGTGTACAATACCAATCTTGGATTCATCTGGGTGCAAATTGACTTGTCACAAATGCTATAATATTAAGCTTCATGAGCAGGATCCTACTGTGCATTCAGAGAAGAAACCTGTTTCAGTTCACAAATGCTCTAGGATTGCAAAAGAATCTTTAGAGAATGGAATGTCTTCACCAGGTCGAAAACGAAAGAAATACAAAAGCCTCCAAGGAGCTGCTAATTTGGGTTCAAGAACACTTAATGTGAACTCAGAGAAGCTTGGTGTGTCAAGTCCCAAAAGCTCCATGCTTGTAAAAGAACCAGTGGAAAATGGAATGTCTTTACCGGATAAAAAACAAAAGAAATACAAGAGGCATCATTCTCACAGTGAAAATATTGCAGAACAGAAGATTAACAGTACTACAAAGTCTCTGGTTCGCAAAATCAAAGGAGCTGTTCGCTTAGATGGACTTTTGTGGAAGAAAAAGAGGAATGATGAATTAGGAAAGGAATTCAGGCAGACCAAGCTTCTACTTCCATGCCAGAGTAGCATGGATGCCTCCATAAAGCCTTTGTGTTTTCTCTGCTGCGAGGCATATAATTCTCAGCTCATATATATTGGATGCGAATCTTGTACTGGTATGATGCAAATTGATCAACTTGGTTAATGTTTTCCCATTGTCAATTGTTTCCTTTCTCAGTTTTCCATGCTAGTAGTTTTTCAGTTTATTGTGCATATTAAGAAGCATGTGGTATCAATATATAGCAAGCGGCTTCTGTGGATGCCTTTTTCCAAAAAGTAATGGACATACTAAAACATACATGGTTCATGATTTTAATCTGATAATAAGTAGATTGCTCTAATTGAAATATATGTAATAATTATTAAAATTTTATTGAAAATGCCAGTTCTGTAATA
Source organism: Sequoia sempervirens (assembly GCA_007258455.2). Taxonomy (NCBI): domain Eukaryota; kingdom Viridiplantae; phylum Streptophyta; class Pinopsida; order Cupressales; family Cupressaceae; genus Sequoia; species Sequoia sempervirens. Next base: position 113,155 of record VDFB02342659.1, on the reverse strand, counting down.
CATTTTTGTTACAATATTTTGATATACATTTGTTTGCAGAATGGTTTCATGGAGATGCCTTTGGGCTTACCGTGGAGAATGTTGTTGATTTGATTGCTTTCAAGTGTCACAAATGTCGCAAGAGGAGTAGACCTACATGTCCTTATGACAAGAAGAACCTAGAGAGTAAAATGCCTGAAATGAAGATTAAAACAGATAATGGAGAAATGCTAGATGCAGCTGAAAATAGGAAGCCTTCAAATGTTTTTTATAGCAGGCGGAGAATTGTTTCCAATGAGGAGCCTCATGTTATGTTGGTTAGCAGGGATGTGCATGCAGGGATCAAAATGGACTGTAAGTTTGAATATGTGTCACTTTCTGATGCAGAACATATTCTTAATTCAATACCTATTCCTGACTCCCAAGAGCCTGTAACTCCCAAAATAAATTGTGCCTCTTTTATTAAAGATTACCTGCAGGAACAAGTGACAAACTGCTCACAAATTAGGAAGGAAGATGATCTAGGAGAGACATCTATGGGATCTGAAATGATGAGCGGTGTTATTGACTCTTCCATTAAAGATTACCTGCAGGACAGACTGACTAACTGCACACAAAATGGCGGAGAAGACAACTTGAGAGAATCATTTATTGGACCAGAAATGGAGAATAATGATACTGACTCTTCTTTTAAATATTACCTGCAGGATGAAGTGACAAACTTCCTGCAAAATGGGATAGAAGACAAGTCAAGAAAGGCACAAATGAGACCTGAATTAAAGAACAATAGTGTTCAAAATTTCCCTGGCATCCAAACCCAATCCATGCTTTCATACATGGAATTGTTGGCATCTGATGATGATAAAATAGAAAATCTTTTTGATCTTTCACAAGATGGTGTCCTTAACTGGTCTACTAATTTACTGCCCGTTGATGAGGCAGTAAATGGGTCTCAGCTACATGGGCTAGTGGATGGACCTAATCTTTTGTCGAGGGCTACTATTTCACCAAATAGTTCAGAAAAGGTACAGAGCCATCTTGCAAATACATTTGCACTGGAAAGTTTTGTAAATCAACCATATAGCACAGGAACCAAGATAAAATTTGACGAACATAAAATGGAGAAATGTCCAAATTGTGACTTAAAGGAGGTACCTCTGGATCTTCAGTGCCGCATATGTGGTACTGCAATTCATTTCCATTGCTATAAACTAGCACCGACAGGCCTTTGGACTGAATGTGGATGGCTCTGTGGTTGTTGTGAGGCTGGTTTTGTACAAGGATAACCTTCATGGCATCCTCGAATACAGATTTTATTGTGTAATGGCCTTCAAATTTATGAAGAACATGAGCTCAAGAAGTTATGTCTACTACAGAATGGGCTAACAAATGTCTGATTATTTATGATTTTCTATTCAATGGGAGAGTTCTAATCTGAATAAGAATAGACCATTATAATGGGCCTTTGGATACTTATGTAACTTGTTCATTCAGAGCGAAATCTACTAATTTTGTGTAAGTGGATTACTTTCTTGAATGCCATATCCTATGCTCAAAACTGTTCTCTTTGCACAGTGGGTGTCCTGTCAAGTTGGAACCATTGAAGTGGAGCTGAAAGAACTGAAGTGCCTGGTTATAGTACACAGATTTTCAGTATGCAAATTTTGCATGAATTACTGAAGTTGAAGGCTATCTCATTAGACATGTAACCATATACCCCAATGTACCTTATGATTCTTTTAATTGACAGTTAATTTTTTTCAGATAATTTGGCTCTGATTTTATTGTTCTGAAGTAGTCTCTTGAATAATGTCTAAAGAGGCATTTTACTGGAAGATCTGTATTATTTTTAAATCAAATGGAGATATTGTTCTCCACCTCTTATTAATCACCCCATGTATTCTATTTCCTTTAGTTTATGGAATCGTGAGGAACTTAAAACCAACTGGTCGTAATGCACGAGTCTTGTATAGAGAAAGTACATAATAAACATTTTAATAATTAATGGCACAATGATGAGTGGTTATGATAACCTTTGAGGGATACAAACTGCTGGGGGTTAAGTATACACATGGGGGAAGAGTGAATTTGGTTAAGAAAGGAAATACTTCTGTACCGGATTAACTGAAACTTGGTTTATGGGTGGATCGGCTGAGGGAAAGGAGGGGAAGGATGTGCGTGTATGGGGTTGAATGTTTTGACCTTTTGTTGGTATGAGTTAAACATATCTAAGTTCTTAATTTTGCCATGACCAATGCTGAACTACGACCATGCCTCCATTTTGTAACAAAATCATAAAAAATTTATTGCATTGAGTGAGATTTTACAAGTTAAGAATTCATGATACAAAATAGTAAATGCAAAAAAAATAAAAATCCACTCTTACTTTTCACTTTTTATATTCGTTTCTGTTAACCGCCTTTGATGGGAAGGTTTTCTAGACATTTGCTTTTTAGTTCACGCCTCCTCCGTTTCCACAATTTGAACAATGGCGGTTCTCTATCTGGTACAGAGGGCTGCTGCTTGGTATAGTGTTATTTGAAGACTATTCTGTTGCTTGGTATAGAGAATGTTTATTTTTCACCCAGTAACATTATTGACTGATAATAAGAGGAATTGTTTTAGTTTTTATAGTAATAAGTGTATAAGTGCATATGTAATAAGCAAATGTAACATGCCAAATGATAATTAGTAATCAAATATGAGTTGGAGATGAATCGCTATGAAGGCTGCCCCAAACATGGGCAATATGAAATTGTGGTGTGGCCCTAATGGTGAAGAACACTTGTGTAAGCATATAAGGCATTAATAAAGGCATATGCCCCTAATGTGGCAACATGAGCACATGATGGTGAGGTGATAGGTCCTAGTGGTAAACATGAATCTAGGAAGGAACAATGTGAAATGAGTGGTTGGTGGGTGTGTGGTGGAGGGGTGAGGGAAGACACGATGTCCCCAATAATAAGGATTACACTAAGAGTGATGTTGATATGAAGTGTCAAGGAGGGGGAGATTTGATGTCCTTGATATGGAGGTATGTGAGATTTGATGTCCTTGATATAGAGATATGTCAATGACAATATGATGTAATGGGCAAGACATGATGCCCACAATGTAGATATAAATGCTAAATATATGGCAAGAGGAGTGCAAAAGGTGGGGGAAGCAATGCTACCCCTAGTGTAAAGATATGACAATGAATGCACCCATAGTGTAAAGATATGACAATGAATGCACAAATAATTTGAAGGGGGAAAGCATGACGTGCCCTAGTCTAGCGTGATAACCGTATATGTTTGACAAAGCAATATGGGCTCAATATGTAACTCTAGAAGTGATAATAATGTAGGCTCGATGTTTATGCTTTAAAAGATAACGTAATCACATATTCAATAGTCAATGGGCAAGCATGAGCATAATAGATGTATAGTAGACATGAAAATATATAACGAAGTAGAAAATAAAATGGGAAAGACAATGTAAGCAAAAATTGAGGTAAAGACATCAATCATAATCAAGGGAGAAGATGGAAGTAAGAAAAAAACGAGAAATCAATCCAAAGGGAAAAGATGGGAGAAAAAAAGGAGAAAACAATGCAAGCAAGGAAAAGTAGGTAAAGAGATCAATCATAATCAAGGGAAGAGGTGGAAGTAAGAAAAAGTAGAAATCAATCCAAGCATGGAAATAAGTAAAAAGGCAAAATATGCATGCAGATAAAAAGTTGGCACAAACAAAGAAAAGGCAGATGGAAGTAAGAAAAAAAGGAGAAATCAATGCAAGCAAGGAAAAGTAGGTAAAGAGATCAATCATAATCAAGGGAAGAGGTGGAAGTAAGAAAAAGTAGAAATCAATCCAAGCATGGAAAATAAGTAAAAAGGCAAAATATGCATGCAGATAAAAAGTTGGCACAAACAAAGAAAAGACATGTATAAGAAGTAATGAAAATAGAAATAAATTTATGGAAACAAATTGCCTCCCAAGTGAGGGAGAATAATCATGGGAAAAAATTTAGAGGGTGAAATGAGTATGAAAAGCAAATCAAGGAAAGCGTAAATAGGGAAAGCATAAATAAAATGACAAAGTGTAAAGGAAAATAAGGACAATCAAAAGATAAAAATTGAAATCTAAATTGTAGGGTATGAAATAATGCATGTAGATGAAAAAGGTAGGTACAAACAAAGAAAATGCATGTGTAAGAAGTAAAGAAAATGGAACCAAATTGCCTCCAAGTGAGGGAGAATAATCATGGAAAACAAATATAGAGGGTGAAATGAGTATGAAAAGCAAAACAAGGAAAACATAATCAAAATGATAGTGTAAAGGAAAATAAGGAAAATCAAAAGGTAAAAATTGAAATCTAATTTGTAGATATATATAGATACATGCTACAATGATGCTAAAAAAATATTGAACAAATTTACTAGTTTCAAATTTTGTCTCCAAAGGCATATGCTCATGTTCACCAAGTAATGACTTTCTCACAAAATCATCAATTTTGTATTCATATTCCTTTGCTTTTTGCTCTTCTTTGCTTTGCATTTTTAATTATATGTGTTTCTTTTTAATATTGATTTGTGCTACATGTCAACACATGATCAATAAACATAATATTGGACATTTCTTTTCCTATCCATTCTTGTTTCTTAACTTGTGGTGATTGTGAAAAAATAGGCTTTTGGTGTACTAACTTTTTGCTTTTGTTTCTTTAGTATTTTACATGTGTTATGACCTCTATTTGACAAAATTAAACCTTATTCATAAGAAAAATAATTATTTGATAATAATTAATAAAAAAATATTTATTCAATTAATAAAAGATTAATGTAATTATTAAATATTAATAATGATAGTAATGGTAGTTGAAAATGTTGGTATAGTGTGATGGTGAAAATGTGGTATTGTTGTTATAGTTACCAAGGTTCAAACACACACTGGGTCTTTGTGATCATGGACATTGTGTCCTCATTGATCAATTGTGCTCACAAGTTTGAACTTTCACGTTGAAGTTGATGGTGTTCAAGCTAATGACTTCATGTTCTAAACCCTCATTGGTTAGATGTGTTTGAGGGATGTATGTCTTTGATGGGCTTGAGCTTGCGAGTTTGGACTATTTGCGTTAATGCATGTATTCATGCTAAGGATGGGGTCCCTTATTTGTGGCCCCACTTGGCTTGGGCTAGGCTAAATTTTTCTTTGTTATTGATGAAAAATAATGGTAGTTGAAAATGTTAATAATAATTTAATATTAGATAATGAAATTTATAATAGTAAACAAATTTTGTTCATACCAAAATATAAAATAGTTAAAGTAAAATAAATAAAAACAACACGTAAAGAAATAAAGTGAATTATTTTGACAAATAATATATAAACAAATATTTCTCTCAAGATAAGATGTGTTACATGAAAACAAGTTATTCTTCTTGGTTATACTTGTTAGATTTATTGAATTAAGGTGATCGCAAGAGAAAACAAAATTTTCAATCTAAATAAATATTTATGGGAAGACAATTCCTCCTTTATGGTAGTTAAATAATAGTTATCCTTCTTGATTGAATTTTATCTTTAACTCAACGTAGAGAAAATAATTTTCTTTATTTAAAAATGATTTATTCTCAACCATGACAGAGATAACCCATTCTTTTGGATGCAAGATTATATTTTAAAATAAAAATAAGCAAAAATAAAGAAAATGGGTTAAAGAAGAGAATGGGGGTTGGGGGGAGGACATTGCAAGAAAACGAAAATATACTAGCATATATATTAATTTATAAATAATATATATAAAAACGTCGAGAGATATCCTTCTTGAGGTATCTATTGCACATTTATGTGAGTAATTAATTAAAAATAAATTATATATATATATATATATATATATGCTAGTAGCATTCACAACGTGACATGGAAGGTTAGGGTTATGGTTAGCATAAGGGTTAGGGTTATGATTAGGATTAGTGTTATAATTATGAATACGGTTATGGTTATGGTTAGGGATAGGAATAGGGTTAGGGTTAGAGTTGAAATTGGGATTAGGGTTGGGTTAGCCTTAGTAGTAAGGTTAGGGTTAGGGTTAAGGTTACAATTATGATTAGAGTTAGAATTAGAATTTGGGTTGGGGTTATCATCCCAATTAGGGTTAGGGTTAATGTTACAATTATGATTAGTGTTATCATTATGAAAAGGGTTAGGGTTATGGTTTGGGATAGGAACAGGGTTAGGGTTGAGTTAAAATTGGGATTAGGGTTGGGTTAGAGTTAGCAGTAAGATTAGGGTTAGGGTTACGATTATGTTTAGATTTAGAATTAGAATTTTTGTTGGGGTTACCATCACAATTAGGGTTAGAGTTAGGACCACATAAAATTAGGATGAAGGGTATTGTAAGGTTATGATTAGGGTTAGAAATATAAATACAATTAAGGTTGGGGTTAACATTAGTATTGGGATTAGAGTTAGGGTAAGTGTTATTTTTAGAATTAGCATTAGGGTTAGGTTTAGTGTTATGGTTGAGGGTTATGGTTATGGTTAAGGATAGAGAAAAAAATTAGGGTTAAGGTCGGGATTAATTTTATTATTGGGAATAGGGTTAGGGTTAGGCTTGGAGATATAATTGGTATTAGGTTGGAGTTAATATTAGTAAAATTGAATTAGGTTTAGGTTTACGATTATGTTTAGGATTAGGGTTAGGTTTAGAAATTTGTTTAGGATAATTGATAGGGATAGGGTTAGGTTTAGGATTGTTTTTAAGATGAGTGGTAGGGTTAGGGTTGGGGTTAGCATACATAAAAAGGGTTAGGTTTAGAAATAGGGTGAGGATAAGGATTAGGGTTATATTTAGGGTTAGAGATTATGGTTGGGGTTAAAATTTTGGATAAGGTTAGGGTTAGGGTTAGGATTAGAGATAAAATTAGAATCAATGATAGGCTCAGGGTTATGGTTAGGGTTAGAGATAGAATTAGTATTAGGGTTGGAGTTAGCATTAGTGTTGGAATTAGGGTTATAGATTAGGGTTAGGTTTAGGGTTGCAATTAAACATAGAATTAGAATTTGGGGTGGAATTATCATCACAATTAGGGTCAGGGTTAAGATTAGACAAATAATTAGGATCATGGGTAGGGTTAAGGTTAGAGATAAAATTAGGGTTAAGGTTTGGATTTATTTTACTATTGGGATGTGGGTTAGGGTTAGGATTAAAGATAGAATTGGTATTAGGCTTTGGGTTAGGATTAGGGTTAAGTTTAAGGTTATTGGTAAAATTACAATTAGACTTGGGTTAGATATAAAATTAGGATCAATGTTATGGTTAAGGTTAGGATTAGAGATAGAAATAGGTTTATAATTTTTGGATTAAAATTAGGGTCACAATTAGGATTTGACTACAATTAAGATTATAGTTAGGATTATAGTTCAAATTAGAGTTAGATATACGAATAAAAATAGTTTTAGTGTTAGTTTGATTGTTTATGTTTGAATGGTATATAAAAAATATGTAGATATATGTTTAAAAATAATTCCTATATATATTTCATTAACAAGAGACACTACTTTAATGAATATAAGTTAATATTTAAATTAATATTTTAAAATTTAGATTTAATAAATGTAGTCATTAAAAAAATCATTTTAAAATATGACAACAATCAATTGGTTTATCCATTGTATTAGAACTGAAGAAGAGATAAGGCATGCAAATTAATAGGCATAATGCCCCAGAAAAATGTTATCTCATGAAATTCCTCATAATGAACCATTTATCCTAAAATAATTACACAATTTTATTTAAATTCCATTAATTACATACAAATATAGAAAAAAATTGAAGTGTTTGTCATTCAAAATTAAATAAACATTATCATATCCATAAACACTATTAGAACAACATTTTAAAATTCTATTTCAAATTGAATTTTGAAAAAGATAAGCATTTTCTTGTAGTATTATTATTTTATTATTTTGAAAATGTGGAATTGCATTTCAAATATCTATCATCAAAACTACTTTGGTAAATTAAAATTTTCATAAGGTAGAGTTATAGTTTTACTTGATCTATTTTCACCAATATATTAATAAATCCAAGTTTATAAAATTTAATAGTTTTGACATATGAATTCTTTTATAATTTGTTCAAAAGATCTTTGTTCATATTGTTCATCATAAAATATTTCTCTCAGTAAACATGAAAATCCTGCAACATTTTGGCACGTTTTATGAAACTTTTGAGCTATATCTTTTCTTTGGACGATTTCTTCTTCTTCAATTACTACTGCAAGATGCATCTTCAAGTTAATTAATGATGTGTTCACAATGTTGTTCAATTGATTTACACAACTTCTCAATAGGTGTTTCAATATATGTATTAGAATCAATTGAGTCCTCTCTCGGTGGCTTTGACACTAAACGCTTTGTTTCATATGATTAATTTATCGTTTCCATTTTGCAAAATAAAATAAAAAATAGGCTAATTAATTAACAATTTACAACTAAATATAAAATTCATTGTTCATCATCATCCTTAGATGATTTTTATATATTTGAAGTACTAAAAAACTTGAATATGTGAGAAGCATATGAAACATACCAATTTTTTTTTCATACTTTGACACTAATTTATTTATTTATTATGGTGTGAAATATGAAGAATCCATGTGGGTACCAAACGATTTTTAAATTTACTACAACTCATTAGAAACATTTGAAAAGTATCATAATTGTGTTACATAAGAAACATTTATTTGATAACTATTTTTTTCCTGCTCTCTCCGTCCTCCGGCTGTGTTTGAACTTTCTGCCCGCATGGTGGATTCTGCCCTGGGGGTACCCCACGGGCCCCCTTTGGCCACCCCTGACTCGAGCCTCACCCTGTCTCATGCGAACTCATGTCCCTTGGGAGACACTCCTGGCAAGAAAGGCCTTTTGACTGCGAATCTTTCGGTGCATCCCGTGTTGGCAGTTGAAGTGCCAACGATCAAGATTCCTCCTAAACCCCTTGGGTGGAAAGATATTTTAACCAATAGTAAACTGGGTACTTCCCCTCCGCCTCCTCTTAAGGATGAGGTTGTTGTATCTGGGATGAACTTTGCTATTTCTGACTTAGTCAATGATATGATTCTCTCATCCATGGAAAATACAGTTGTGGGTAGGTTTCTCTCCTTTAGACCTACAATGGATATGGTCAGAAGATGGGTTGCTATTAAGTGGTGGCTTAAGGGGAGTGTGGAGATCTGTTCGATGTCTAGTGGGATTTTTCTTTTCAAGTTCACGACACCTAAAGATCTGATATCTATTCTATCCTCGAGACCTTGGGTTTACAGTAAACACAGTTTGGCGTTATGCCGTTGGAAGCCAGGTTTTAACTTGGATGTAGACCTCAATAATTCGGCCCCGGTTTGGGTTCGTCTTCTTGGGTTACCATTGGAATATTGGGATGAATCAGTATTTAAGAGCATTGGAGATCCTTTTGGCTACTTCATTACCTCAGACTCCATTACCAGATTGAAATCCAGGTTAGTGTTCGCCCATTTCTGCGTAAATATTTGTGTGAACAAATCTTTGCCTAACTTTGTTAAGCTCTATTCAAAATTTGGGTCTTGGGTCCAACCTGTGTGCTACGAGAATGTTGTGGTATTTTTTTAGAAGTGTGCCAAACCTGGGCACCTTATTACCGACTGCAAGTCATCTTTTAATAAGGATCCTATCAAAGAAGTTACTACTGCTCCTGTTGGCCCTCCTTTTGGAAGTGATGTTATGTCCAACGTGGAAGATGTTTCTTTTGATAATTCGATAACCCCAACTCTACGGAGCCAAAGGGAGTTGATCGATCTGCGTGGTAATGATGAAGACCCCCTCCCTACGGTGATACTATTCTGGAGCTATGAGCCCGAGTTGTTAGCTAGAGACCTAGCAAATATGTGTCATGGATGAGAAGGTGGATTGTGTTAATGTGTTGAAAGTTGAGAACCCTATTTCTAACTTGGTGTTTGAGGATGAGGTCCTTTCTGGTGGTGTGTTGTTAGAGGTGAATGTTGCTAGTACTAGCAAGACTGTTGGTGAAGAGGGTGAAATATGGGATGATCACGGAGGCTTGACGTCGCCTTCAATTCTGAAGATTAAGTAGTAGTACCTGCCTAGTAGTAGTAGCGTGGATGAGGAAAACTAGATAACCCCAAAGAAAAGAGGAAGGAAGAAGAAGGCTAATGTGGGGGGTGACTCCAAACCAAATAGGCCTACCCAGAGATCCACGTGTCTATGAGAAACCACAAATGAGATTTCCTTGGGAAAACAAAAGACTTCCATTAGAAGTGTCTGGCCTACCAAAAGGTCAAAAATGAAGATGATGTCTTGGAGTCTCATAGGTGGGATGAATAATGAGAAATCCCATAAGCAACCTATAAAATTGTGGTATTGAACATAGAAGTTAGATAATCATTCTCTACAGAGAAACTAAAGTGGAAGGAGAAGCTAATTTTGATAATGTTGCTAAGTATGTATGGCTTGGGGCCTCCTACTTTTATAGTGATGTTGATGGGGCCTCTGGTGGTCTCGCGGTGCTTTGGAACCCTACTAGACTAAATGGCACTGAACTTTTCTACTGTCGGAATAGTGTTGGTGCCTCTTTTAATTTCCCTAGAGGCTCTTGGTAGAAACATTAATGTTATTAATGCTCTGAATCTTGGGGATTTCTTTGTGGTTGGCTTCTACGGCTAATAGGATAATGAAATTAACAATAATAATAATGGAGTCGTCATGATGGTTGAGTGAGTGGGAGGAACTTCAACTCCCCACAATTCCCCCTCTACGAGAAAAGTGATGATGCGATTATTCAATTGACGGTACTTATGGCCGGATGCGGAATTTTTTGAATACAATGGGCTTGATTGATATTATTGATTTGTCGGACAAAACCTTTTGCGCGAATCCAACTTGAGGCGACAGGTGAAGATCTCGATTCAAGGGTCCGGTTGGATAAACTTCTTTGTGTTCACAATGGCGGCAGTTGAGCACAGCAGGAGGGCCTGCGCAACTGCCTGGGAATTTGTTCTAATCATAATCCTTTCTTGCCGCGCGCGCCTAAACTTCTAGATGCGATCAATTTTTTGTTGGTCCCCTTCCACTTTGAAGAAATCGTAAAATTCCCACTGATTTCAAAATGAAAATCGGCCCGAATAGTGGAGTGTTATTCTGGTCTAAATTGGGTCCCCATGTTCGATTTTTAAAAGCTAAAAGCACATTAGAGAGGTGTATTGTATGGTGAAGGGATGGAATAAAGAAGTCTTTGGAGGGATATTTTCCAACGGAAATTAGGGATAAGTTGAAAGTGATTCAGAAGAGAATGGAGGAAGGAGATAGCAGTCTCTCCACTTGCAACCAGGAGAAAGTGATCCGGGGTGAGTGGGAACAAATCCTAAAGAAAGAAGATTTTTTTTGGAAACAAAAATCTAGGGTGCAATGGCTAAGTGAAGGAGATAGAAATACTTCCTTCTTTCATATTTCAGCTGTTAAACATAAGAAGAGGAACCAGATAAATAAGTTACACAATGCTCAAGGTGAGGTTGTTAGCTTTCCTCCCCTTATTGGCTTAGTGGCAGTGGACTACTTTTTGAAGGCTTATGAGGCTCCTGTTGAGGCCCCTAACCTGACCCTTGACAATTTTCTGCTTGACTCGCTTCCGAATTTAATTTCTCAGATTGAAAATGTGGGGATTCTCAACATTGTCACTCCCGAGGAAGTTAACCTAGCTACTTTTAGTATGGGGGCATACAAAGCTCCTGGCCCTAATGGGTTCCCTTCAGATTTCTTCCAGACCTTCTAGGAGATTGTTAGTGAGGACCTTGTTCTAGCTGCTCGTGACTTCTTCAAATCGGGTAAGATTCTTAAGCAACTAAGCACACTTTTATTGCTCTTATTCCTAAGATTGTTGAACCCAACATATGTCTAACTTTCGCCCTATCAGCCTGTCTAATAATTTTTATTAAATTCTTTCCAAAATTTTGGTCAACCGCATTAAACCTCTCCTGGATAAAATCATCAGCCCAACTCAGAAAGGGTTTGTACCTGTTAGGCACATTCTTGATGCTACCATCACAACTCATGAACTAATTCACTCAATGGACAAATGCAACTATGCTAGTATGGCCCTTAAGCTTGATATTTCCAAGGCTTATGATAAGGTGATCTGGAATTTTGTCCCTAAAGTACTTGCTAAGTTTGGTTTTAATCAATCTGTGATCAATCTTATTATGGAATGCCACTACTGTTAAATACTCTATTTTGGTTAATGGATCTCCCTTTGGGTTTTTTCATGCTGGGAAAATTTTTAGGCAGGGAGACCGCCTGTCTCCCTATTTGTTTATAATGATGGCAGATGTTCTAAGCAGAAAATTCTAAAGTATGTTGTCAAAGGGAGCTATAAAAGGTATCAAGTTTGCTTCTACCCTTGATCCGACAATGATTCAACAATTTGTGGATGATACATTCCTATTTGGGAAAGCCTCAGTGCTGGAAGCTAGGAAATGGAAAAACTATCTCAACAACTAAGTTGCTTGTTCTGGACAATGCATCAACTACAACAAAAGCATGATCTACGTCTTTAACAACACTCCTAACCTGCAATTGTGGGCTACTATTGTTCTGGGTTGTCAAAGTGGTTCCCTACCTTCGGTGTATCTTGGATTACCCCTAACAATCAAAGAAGTCACTCTGGAGTTCTGGAATTCTATTTTGGAGAGGATTCAATGTAAGCTTGCTGGATGGAGAGGCTCTTTACTTAGTCATGTTGGTAAGCTTCAACTTCTTATTGTAGTCCTTCAAGGTATCCCTATCTTCTTCCTATCCCTGTCTAAGATGCCTAGGTATATAGCTGAAAATTTTGAGAAGATTCAAAGGTCTTTCCTCTAGTCAGGTACTGAGGAGAAAAAAACTTTCTTTGGTGAAGTGGGATAAGGTTTTCCAACCAAAAAGTAGTGGTGGTCTTGGGATAAGAACCATTTCTCTTTCCAATAAAGCTCTCATGGAAAAAGTGGGATGGGATCATCTGATGGATAAGAAGGATTGGTGCGGGATAATGAATGCTAAATACTTTATGAGGCAGCCGCTGATTGACTGCCTTTCAGAGGCCCATCCTCTGGGGTACTTGGTTTGGAAGGGGATTTGCAGCCTTGAGGATCTTTTGAGGAACATGATTAAATGGAAGATAGGTAATGGTAATAAAATCAGATTCTGGGAAGATACTTGGTTACTGGACTCTCCCCTAGATTCTTCTAAGTTTAGGTTTCTCAAAGGCCGTGCACAACAAGTGTTTGGTATATATGTTAGTGATTACCTGATTGGGCCCTTGAGGGATAGGAAATGGAATGATATTAGCATTTGATGTCCTTTATACCCAAATATTTGTATTCTTGCCAAGACTCTCCAGGAGTTACTGGCCCTCACTAGATTACCATCTTCACATTATGGGGATGAGTTCTTCTGGATACATGATCACTAGGGTGATCTCATTGTGAAATCTGCCTACAGATAGCTGACTGATCAGGGGATTGCTAATATTCTATGGAAAAGGTCTGGAACTGATACATGATACCAAAAGTCAATTTCTTTTGGTGGATTGTTTGTCATAACAAGATTCTTACACAAGATAATCTAAGAACAAGGGGGTTCTAGATTCCCAATAGATGTTTCCTATTTAAATGCAATGAAGAATCGATTGATCATCTATTGTTACACTACCCCTTTGCTATGGAGGTTTGGGAGATGGCGCTCAAAAGATTAGGGATTCAATAGATTATGAGTAAGGAAATCACATCCTTTCTTTTAAGTTGGTTTGGGCCCTTTTCCCATCCTTTAATTGTTGAAATTTGGAACCAAGTTCGTCCTATTATATGCTAGTGCTTATGGAAAGAGAGGAACAACAGGATATTTAGAAACACTGAGATGCACCCGAAAGAGGTGTTTGGTATTGGTGCCCAACTCATTGAGGAAAACATCTCTCTTTTCAAAGGGAAAACACCGGGCATAGGCCCAACTGAGTTGGATATAAACATGGCTAAAGCCTGGCATCAGGTTTTGGATGCCAACTCTTATGACAACTCCAAAATTCTTGCCCATAGAGCTACTATTTGGAAACCTCCTGACAGGGGTTGGCATAAACTAAATTTTGATGGGGTTGCTAAGGGTAACCTAGGCAGAGCAAGTACAAGAGGAGTGATTAGATACCACAGGGGAAAATTAGTGGTTGGTTATGCTGGGGGGATAGGGTGCCACTCTTCTATGATTGCGGAAGCTTGTGCGCTATTAAAGAGCTTACAGATAATTGTTACCCTGGGGATAGATAAACTGCACATTGAAGGGGACTCCAAGTCCATTATTGAGGCTATTAATTATGGCAGATTACTGGGATGGAACACTAAGGATATTCTTCTTGATATTAGGTTCCTAGTGTCTAAACTAAAAGCTAATGTGGCCAGTCATATCTACAGAGAGGGAAACCAAGTGGCGGATGCGCTAGCCAATTTTAGCACACACTGGAAACTATCCAACTGTTGGCGGGACATAAGCATACTTCCGCCTAATATTCAAAGTATTATAGCTAAGGAACAAAGCCCTTACTTGACCCATGATGACAACATCGCACATGCTTAGCTGGTTATCTGGGGGACCCACTTGCTTACTGTTTGGGATTTGTGGTCTTATTGAGGTGATGAGATGGATGATGAGTTGTATCGATGGGATGGACAAGAAGTGGAATTTTTCAAATAATAAGATGGAACCCGTTTTGAAAAGAGAAATCATGATTTTTTGCGGCAAGTACCGAAGGATTATTACTAAGCTGGATCGTACTTGTCGTAATATCCTTATGGGGATATGCTTAGACTCTTATATTTTCAAATTTGAGTTTTTTTATTTTGACGTGACTTGTAATTATGAGACTAAGCTTCTTTGTGGCTTTTATTTTGTTGTTATTTTGGCTTCATGCCTTATAGCTCCTTTCTGTGGGTTAACTAAAGGTGGCCAACCCCTAAATACTATGGTTTTGGAGATATCTAATTATAGCATTGCGGCTATTCTACATAGAATTCTATGCTTCTGTGACATGGAAGGCAATCCTTCCCTTCCTATCATGTCCTTCTTTCTTAGCCGGTTATGCGATGTGATCTCAATTAATGGATACGCTAAGATAGTTTCAAGGAATTATTCTACTCATGCGTGTGATCTATCCATTGGATTGATTACCAAAATTTATCATTTGTGGCTTAAATGCCTTATTGTGTGGGGATTTTTCCACCTTGCTATTTTATCTAACCTTCTTTGTTTGCAGAGTTCCTGGTTATACAGTGTGTAGAGTGACATCATGGGAGGAGAAAGGGTGCAGACTGAACTAGATAACTACAACAAATTTCGCAAAGACCCTCTGATCTAGAACATTTGCGTTGAAGGTGGAATTACTCCTATGATGGAGAGGCTTGTGGGTCACGACCCTAATATGTCAACCTAATTTTTCAATTCATGGAAGAATCGTCATGTTACCATTGGTGGAATCTCCTTCATGGTGGATGAGGAAGTTATCGCACAAGCTACGAGGCTCCAGTGCACGGGAATGAAGCATCCTAAACATTCTAAGACCCAGGACAATGAAAGCATGAATATTTTTTTTGTGGGGGAGGAGGCGCCGATGTGCAACCAGTCTAGGTTTGAATGGGAGGCACTTCCGCAACCGTGGAACTAGGTGTGCCTTGCTCTAATAAATTATGTTATGCTGGAAGGAAGGTACAAGAATTTTTACTACTACCATTTTCCCTTATTAAATCATCTTAGGCATAAGGTTCTTATGAGCTTTCCCTTCTACTTGCTTACAAACCTTGAAAATTCAGTTGAAAAATGTATTGATTTGGCTATTGCTAACCCTAATGAACCTAATCCTCTACCTCTCCATCAGGGTCTTATCCTAAGAATCTACCATTTCCACCTGGCTTTGTGCCCTCCAAAACCTATATCAGTTGTTCGTATTAAGGAAATTGAGCCCCCCACCGTGCCCAACTTGTCCCCAGCTAAATCTAAAGGCCTTGTCAAAAAGAGTCACCCAACCCCTACTGAGAAACCCAAACTTGCTACAAAAAAACACAAGGGTGATGATGGTGCTGCCTAGACCAGTGCGACTGCTAGCTTATGTGACCTAAAATCTACCCCTGCTAAGACCCATGGTAATCTTAGTATGAAAAAGAAAGGTAAGCAGGAGAAGGTGCCTCCAAATAAAGGAAAGAATGTTGTGAGAAAGGATTCCTTGGGTGATACGGTGGTTGCAGAGACCCTAGTTATTGGTTGCGACGCCATCATTAGGCGCTCTGGAAGGCTGGCTAAAAACAAGAAAAAAGTGTAGGTTATGGATTTGGATACTGAAGAGGAGTTATCTGACAATAAAGGCAATGATGTGGAAGAGGTGTCGACAGACGAGGATGATGAGAAAACTAGAGGCCCCTCCTCTATTCCTAACATTGGTTTAGCTCAAAAGGAGGGTTTAGCCTCCCATTAGTTAGAGCTACTGGAGATTGAGCATAATGATCCCGTCTATACTACAAGCAGTGGGGAGGAGATTGGTATGCTGAAAAGTAGACTGGACATCCTAGACAAAAAGTTCCTTGGGTTGACCTGCTTCACAGTCAAGATGATTCACTGTGTCACCAGTAACCTGTTAGCTGCCATGAAGGATGAGATGGGGATAAAGAAGGTCGAGGACCACTAGGAGTGGGTCTATGATGATATGGTTTAGCTGTTGTCTAAGAATTGGGAGAAGGCTAGCTAGTATGCTGCTAGTTTGTTGTTCCATGTGTGCTGTCAGTCTCCATTTGGGTTTTGTTAGGTGTTTTTTGGTGTGGTGTTGTGGCTAATGCTTTTTTGATCTGGACTCTCTGGGCCTTGTGGCTCTCTCTGTAGGGTACAATACCCTATAAATGTTGCTTACATTATCAAAAACATTTATTTGTCAAAGTTTAAATACATTAAACATAGACGAATTGAAAGCAGCATAAAATTAAAAATCATACAAATATATTACATTTATCAAATATGATACTCATTGAAACAAAATTGAAGAAAATATGTTACATTAATTATCTTCTAAATTTTTTAGTCTGTTTTCTTCAGCCTTTCTCTTAGCAAGTTGTCTACCCTTTTTCATTTTCTCATAATAGTCATATGTGAATGGTGGTATAATTCTTAGGCCACTTAGAGACTTTACACAAGATATGGTGAAAAATGTCAATCTCGTTCTTTCTCTTGGTCCTGTATCAATAGTGGCTTTTGAAAGAGTCAAACCCTATGATTTATGAATTGTCAATGCCCAAGCCAATCTTAATGGTATTTGGATTGTTCTCCCCTTCTACATTGCTATAATTGGAATTATATTTGGATTACAATCATCAAATGGTATTCCTAAATAGCTATCAAACTCAACCATTACATATGTTGGTGGTTCTGGTGGACCACTTTCAGATTTGTATACAATCTTTTGAATATATCCTAGAGCTCCATTTACAAGACTTGCTTGTATCCAAAGATTTGAAGTCAACATTACCCTGAAATCCTTACTGATCAATACTTTCATATCAAGCTCATCATTTGAGCATCCTTTTGCTGCATAAATACTTCCTGATTTTGTTGCAACACTATGTGCAACAAGATGCTTCAATGAGTAAAACATTTTCTTGTTATGGTTATTGTAAGATTTGGCTATGGAGATAGCCACCCAAGATCTAAAGGCCTATGGAAGGCACAAAATACTCAGAAGATGAATATGAAAAGAATAAATTGTATTCCTATCAATGAATGCAAAAAGATTCAATGTACAAATGTAGTAGAAACCCCTTGGTTATATAGCCAAGGTGAGATGCAAGATATCATAAGATTATGACAAGTGTCTTAATATTATGACATGAGACAACTTGACACAACTACCTAGGTCACATGTGCTAGTTGTCAAAAGATAAGATAACAACTAATGGCAACTAACACCTTCTAGAAATAATCTTACAACCTAAGTAAACTTAACATGTATGTCCCCTAATTCCCTAGTAAGTGAAATAACTAGGTACAAGACATTTATTCACACCAACACCCCCCTTAAGTGCAACTTAGGGGGAAGATTATTATGCAAATGACTCAAAGATGGGTACCAACTACGAGGCCATGTTAGGTACCCATGTACAAATGCAATGCAATCCCTCACAAACAAGGAAAAGGAGAAAATCTAGTGGGACAAAACTCCTCCCTAAAAGAGAGAAAAAACAAGAAACTACTCTAAAAAAGATGAGGACAAAACCTTAAGCGAAGAAAAAGTCCCCCCCCATAAGAGATAATGTAGAGAGTCCATGCAACTCCCCCTCAATGATGAGTTCTTGTTGAAATGTCACAATGTCAAGAGTCCCCAATCTTAAATAAAGGAGACAATGTAGAACAATTTGAAGACTGATGTAGAGCGGACCAATGATGATGATGAGTCCTCCAAATGTTGTTCCAAAATAAATTCCAAACTGTGACAAGCACTGATAGAAAGAATCAAGTACAATTGCAAAAGAAGCCACATAACTAGTGACTGAGCTAAAATTGTCAACTCACGAGTAACTGCAAAATTTTTCAATGAAGAATTGTAGATGAATTCACACTGCAACAAGAATAAGGTTAGAACTAAGGAGATAATTGTATGAGTATCAAATGGACACTCTCTTGACAAATTGGTTTCCCTCACAACTTGGAGATAGGTACCAAGTCTCTAGATGTAGAATTTAACTTCTAAAGATAGGTAGATTGCTTGCAAAATAGGAGTGTCTATATGGCATCTAGTCCATCACACTGAAATGCATGGGTAACTAGCTGCTGCATTCATTGAGTATATAGGAACTAATACTAGATACATAGATCAATCCAAAGAAACATAAAATACGATAGAGTACATTGAAATAGAAAGATTGTGGCACTTTATTTTAGTGTGATTACAACATTAGAAGAGGAGAACTACAACAATCGTGATGCAAATATAGAAATGATGAGGAAGCCAACCAAAAGTGTCACAAAGCAAAAGACCATGAAAGATTCCCTCCAGTTGGATGTTGGTAGGAGCAATTGGCCCCTATTTGACTGTCGGTTAGAGGAGCAGACGGTGAATGACAAGGCTCAATTAGTAGGCAAAATAATTTCTCCAAGTTTGCTTATTAATGCATGATTTGTTTTTAAATAAAACAATTGAAAGTTTAATTTAAAAACCTTATTAAAGAAAAAACTTTATTATTAAAAATAATAAAGAAAATTAATTATTTTGATGAAAAAACTTTATGAAAATAATAATAAAGATTTTTTTAAATTATTTTTTGAAAAAAAAAAAAATTATGTTTTTTTTCTTTATTATTTTTTTGTGCATGCACTATTTCCTTTTTTGTGTGCATTAGGTTTTCATTTTCTCTGCACTTCATTTCAGTTCCAGATCATTTGTCAATCAACTATTGCTTCATAGATTCCAGAGTTGTGCTAGTTTGCGAGTTTTCCAGTGTTCCTTGGCATCGGGTTTGCTGTTGCTTTATCATGATTCCGAACTTGAGTCTTTGAGTGACTTTAATGTGGTTTCTAGCAAACAAAATTATTTTTCCTTGCTTGTTGAATTAAGGATTCTAGTGTTACTCCACAATGTACTTCCAGTGCTTCTTTTGCAACAGGTTATCTCATTATGGAGGACTGAATGGTTTCTCTTTCCATCCTTTGTGTGGATGGAGATTGATTGGATTTGTGATGGATATCATTATTATATTTCATCTCTCTTTTGGGGAGGAGTTTTTGTCCCATTGGGTTTTCTCCCTTTTTTCCATTTGTGAGAGATTTATTTGCATTGAATTTGTACATGGGTACCTAACATGGCCTCGTAGCCAAGACCCATCATTGCATTTTTGCATCATTTGCATAATAATTTCCTTCATAAGTTGCATTTATGGGGGGGGGTGTTGGTGTATTTAATTATTTAATTACACTTACAAATAGAATTAGCTATGGCTGCCAAGATCTTGAGACTAAATAGAAAGCACAAAGAGAGAGAATAGAATGTGACAAGAATAAATTGTATTCTTATCAATATGATTCAATGATATAATATGTGATTGTACAATGTAGTAGAAACCCCCTGGTTATATAGCCAAGATGAGATATATACAAGATGCCATAAGATTATGACAAGTGTCTTAATCATATGACATGAGACAACTAGTCACACTTACCTAGGTTCACATGTGTTACAAGTCATAAGATAAGAAAACAACTAATGACAACTAACACCTTCTAGAAATATTCCTTCCTAGGATCTAAGTAAACTTAATATGTAAATAAATCCCCTAGTAATGAATTAACTAAGTACAAGACTTTATTTACACCAACACCCCCCTTAAGTGCAACTTAGGGAGTAGCAGATTATTATGCAAATGACACAAAGATTCAAGAATGGGTCCCAACTCTGAGGCCATGTTAGGTACCCATGTACATATGTAAATAAAATCTCTCACAAATGGAGAAAAGGAGAAAACCCAGTGGGACAAAACTCCTCCCCAAAAGAGAGATGAAATAAAAAAAATGAAATGATCTCAATGATGTATGAGAAGGTGAAAACCCCATGTGAGGAAAAAGACCCCCCCATAAGAGAGAAGTAGAAGAGAGACAAGGAATCCCCCCTATGTTGAGTCTCCTGCAATGATGGTAGAAGCTCGACATTGAATGTTGAAGATGATCCAAAATCGTCGAGAAACATTCCTCCCCTTAGGAAGAAATAAAACCATGGATGTATGCAAAGTGTCAGGAATATGGATGATATGTGATGATGTCTCTGAAGCATGATCAAGTGTCTCCATGTCGATGTCGAAAGATGACACACTCCAAACAAGCATTCTAGGCCACACTGCTAAAGAGGAAAATCCAACATATAGTAGAGATGAATGTAGAAAACAATCCAAAGACAATGATATCCCCTCTAAAGACAAAGAAGCCTCCTCCAAATGTTGTCCAAAAGTACCCACATTCACGCCAAACTACAAAAAATGAGCATGTAGAGATTGCACAAGATGGTCAAGGTGTTCCCTCACAACAACTGAAGAACGAGCATCTCCATCAAAGAGGAGATGAATTCTATCAATGATGTCTCCCAAATATGTAATATGGGACTCCACAAAAAAGTCTAAAATACCTGCCAAGAATCCATCATAAGTATCCAAATCTAAAAGACAATCAGGATCCTACTGCATTAAATCACTAGGAGCCAAAACTGTTGAATCACAAGTATCCTCAGGTACAATAGTAGATGAAGGAGATGGAATGCATGGCTCAAGAAGTATATTTGATGTGAGAACTCCCAAGTTCAAGAAGCCAAATATCTCCTCTGACTCATGGTTCATATGTTCAACAGTCAAAGGAACAATGTCACCATCAGAAACAAAATCTGCAAAGGTATACAACAAAGATGAATGATCAACCACCCTAGTAGAAATAATCTCTCGAATCTCCAAGTCTCAAATGATTACTAAATCAGGTGTGAACTCCACAATTCTCCCATTTCCACCACATGTAATCTGATATATGGAAAAAAGATTGTTCGTTAAATGAGGAACACACAAAACATCTTGGAAAGTGTTGTCCCCAAAACTAATAGATCCCTTCCCAATTACACTCATGTATGTATTGTTTCCCATCAAGATAGGAGACATAACACAAGGTTGAAAAGAAGAGAAGATTGAATGTGAAGATACCATATGATGAGATGCTCCTAAATCTAGAAGTCATTTCCCTGATCCTGTACTTGCAAAAGCACAAAGAGGCTGACCTTTATTTCCTGATGTTGAAGCTTGACCTTTGTCCTTTTTAGACTATTTTGAAGAAGGAGGCGATTTAGACATTCTAGAAGGAAAATCAATGTGATTCCTTTTGAGAATATTTTTCAAATCATCAATATCCTTCTTGTAACAATAGTGTTCTTCATGTCCATCCTTCTTGCAATATGCACAAAAAGGCCTCTCCTTCTTAGATGATTCCCCTTTAGAAAAGGATTTTTTATTTTCTTGATCTGAATGTGGATTATTCTTTGATTTCTTTTGATTCTTATCTAATTTTGATTCTTTCACCTAACTAACCAACAATTCCTAAGATTTAGAATTCTTGATGAGACCCATTGAGATAAGCTTTTGTTGCTCATGTATCAACATCTCATAAAATGATGCAAATGAAGGTGTAGTATATGCAGATCCCATAGTCAATCTATGAGTATGAAATCCATAAACAAAAGAAGCATAATCAGGACCAATTTTTTTCATTGTATTGTAGACCAATTGGATGTCCTTCTTATCAATTCTACATGCTTTACATTTATCTCTTAGATCATTAACCTTAGTGATATAGTCTTGGATGTTAAATTTCTTAGGATCAAGGCTCATCAATTCATTATCAATTTGATAACCTCTTCATCTGTAGTACCATACAATGTTTTCAATTTGTCCCAAGCTTCATGAGAATTTTTACATGATTTAATTTGGAACAACAAATCTTGAGGAACTAGTCTACGAAGACACCTAAGAGCTTTGGTATGTTTAATTTATCTTTTAATCTACATCTGTAGGTTTAGGTAACCTTATTTTCAACATATAGAGAGTGAACTTCAGTCATTAGAATAATCCATGTATCTTGATGCCATGTTGAATAATTATATGATGTGAGCAAAGGAACCTTTGAATGATCCATGAAAATGAGAGAGCAAGAGAAAATAGATCAAAAGAATGCACCAAGAGACCCCATCCCCCCCAAATCACTCAATGAAGAAATCCCCCAAGCAATTTATGATTTGGCACTTTATATTCAGTGTTTTTATAGTTGCTAGATGCCAAAAAAACAAGCTAGACTTGATCTTAGTACTTATAGATGCCAAAATAGGCCACAAAATAAAGTACAATTTTTGATACAAAATGAGTTCAATCTATAATACCATTGAAAAGTACACAAAAAATTATGCACTTAAAAAAAAACTGCACCCAAAAATGTTACCGTAGGAGCAAGATATGAGCTCCTGAAGTTCCCAAAATGAGGACAAAGCAACAACACCTGTGAGAATCTGCAATTTATGAAAAAAATAGACAAAAAAACCAAAAATTTATTGCACCACCATGTAGAGCATGAAATGTTAGCCTAAATAAAAAAAAATTGCTCAAAAAAAGGAGCCAAAATGAGCAAGTTATGACCTTTTGAAGTTGGATTGCAAAATCAAAAAGCCCAATGGTGAGGGGGGGAAATTTTTTTAAGAGCGCTGATGTAGGATGACGTCAGAAAATTCTAGGATTAAAGTTGACGACTATTTAGCCGTCACCGTCATCATCGCTCCCCGGAGTTGAAAAGAATATTCTATGGAATATGTCGGCCGCCTAGAATCTTTGGGATGCTCAGAATATTCCTCCCGATCTGCTAGTTTTCAATTATCTCACCGTCGATTATTAATTGAAACCTCCGTCAGTGTGAAAATTGTTTGATGCCGAAATCTTAAAGTCTTCCGCTATCTTGAAATGACTGGCCAAATTTATAGATGCCAACACCCAAGAGAGTTTGGCGAGCCGCGGTGGTAGGGCCTCCTACCCTTGCCATGCGGCAGGGCGCGTACCTGCTGCGGGTACGATTGCACCACAATTTGCATCAACAAACTTTTCTTTGTCTTTTTTGCTATGAGTTTAAATAAAATTTTTTTTGCAAAAGTATTTCAATGGCTGGATTTTGTTTTTTCTAAAAAAAATTCAATTGAAAATTTTTAATTTTATTTTTGAAAAAATTGTACCATCATAATGTTGCGACTTGGGGGGCCGTACGACTCCCTGGGAATATTTTTTTGCCTCACCGGATAACTGCTTAGATTTGGACGATTTGACAGTCGATCTTAGGGTTTTGGCCCTTCTGGACGTAATGACAAGGTCAAATTTGACCCAAAATGCTCCAAAAATGCAACTACCTTTTGGATCTGACAACCACAAATGGAAAGCAAATAGAATTAAATAAACTTATCAAAAATGCCTAAGTAAATTTATGTAAATGTAATTAAATAATTAATCACACCAACAACCCCCATAAGTGCAACTTAGGAAGGAAATTATTATGCAAACGATGCAAAGATGCAATGATGGGTCCTAGCTACGAGGCCATGTTAGGTGCCCATGTACAAATGCAATGCAAATAAATCTCTCACAAACAGAAAAAAGGAGAAAAACCAGTGGGACAAAAATCCTCCCCAAAAGAGAGATGAAATACAATAATGATATCCATCACAAATCCAATCAATCTCCATCCACACAAAGGATGAAAAGAGAGACCATTCAGCCCCCCATAATGAGATAACCTGTTGCAATTTAAGAAACACTGGAAGTGCATCGTGGAGTAACATTGGAATCCTTAATTCGACAAGCAAGGAAAGATAATTTTGTTTGTTAGAAACCACATTAGAGTCACTCAAAGACTCAAGTTCAGAATCATGATAAAGCAACAATAGACCCGATGCCAAGGAACAATGAAAAACTCACAAACTGGCACAACTTTGGAATCTATGAAGCAATAGTTGATTGACAAATGATCTAGAACTGAAATGAAGTGCAGAGAAAATGCAAACCTAATGCACACAAAAAAGGAAATTATGCATGCATTGATGAATGTTCACATCTGCCTCCATGATGAAAATAAACCTCAGATATGTGTAGATGACAAAATATGAAAAAATGGCCTACATGTAAAGTGCTCGAAACTAGCTTTTCATCGATATCTCATTTTACACAAATGGATATTGTGGCCAAAAGTTAAGAATTTTTTTAAAAAGATGAATTTAGCCTACAAGAAATAGGTTTTCTAGCAAAAAAGTTTACTTTTGATTTGATTTCTGAAAATCTACTCATTGTTTGCAGACAATAACAAAAACCCAGAAATATTTTGATGCTAAAAACAAAACCCATAAATCATTTTTTGATTCAGTAAGCAGAAGATGAAAAAATGAAAATTTTAACCTTCAGTTAGTAGAAAAATGACACGCAACACTTGTTAGACAACAATTTTCTCTATATTTGTGCAAGATATGCAAAATCTAAAAGATACCCAGTTTAGATCTCGACCTTGGCTACAAAACCCAGAAATTGTTTTTCCTACAAATGAGTGGAAGCTAGATTTCTAAAGCAAAAATGAAAATGACTCCAACAAAAAACAACTTGCATCAAATTGTTACCTAATTTCACTACTTGCTCAATTAGGCTGAGCTTTGTGTTTAGAAATCAGGAGAAGGTACATTTTTTAATTATACTTCCTATATTACATCCAATTGCATAAATGGAAAAATCAGAAGATTACAAAAATTATAGTAACGGATCATTGCATTTATACAATTGCATATAACATAGAAAAGATTTACATAAATCTTTCTCAAAAGTAATCTTTATTGATTAAAAAATGGTCATTCTCTCACACAAGCGGTGAGATTGACTTTACTTATTCAATGCAAATGAAGAAAAGTGTATACATGAATAAGTGAACAAAAATAAATGTGCATATAAGGAAGGAAACCAATCATTGACTGAGAATGACTAGTTCATGGTATGTTGCCTTGCACTGCTATTGTCCCATTCTACTTGTGTCTGCCCTGGCTCCTTGCTCCTAGTTCTTGCATCTGGTAATAACAACAGTGTTAGAGCAAGGCTCTAAGCAATGAAAAGTCTCTAACCTTACATGAACAAATACCTATGCATATATAAATTGATCTCAATTTGCATTAAACAAACATGCAAATCCTAGATGTCCCAAAAAACTATTGAAGTCATCAAACACATCCAAAATATGCATTTATTTCACTAATATGTTTGCTTCATGTGGAGATATAGGAAAAGTAATGTTACTGATTTGTTTCATCAAATTATAGCATGTGGGTTAAAATGTGGCCCCCACAAGGGTTGAGCCTAGCATGTAGAGATATCAAATAATGAGCTCATTTGATCTTATTTAAGAGGGAAATGCAATCTTAAAATTCATCATATCAACATGATTATGGAATGATAGTGAACATGCATACATAAGATGCTTCATTTACATCATGTTTCACATCATTTATTGTTGTCATATTTAACATCATTCTTTTTGTAAGCAATCATCATGAAGAATGTACATGCTTAGTGGAGCAGCATAGTACAGTCCAATAAAGAGAAATCACAATAGAAGCACCTATGTTGGATGATCATGAATTGAAGAAAATAGTTTTCACAAAGTAAAAGATGCAAATTGCAATGAAAAGGCAGTGCTCATGAAAAGTGCAGAGAATGGAAGCTCTTTATCAACATGAGAATATGTGTAATGGAAAATTTAATGGGGAAAATTTAGGTGTTATGTCCATATAGTGCTACTATACAGTCAAGCCATGAGAAGACCGTTACATGAAGATCTATCCCTATGATGACAATGAGCAACAAATGATCAAGTGATTGAACATTATGTTTTATGCTTGTCAAATAACTGCAGGTCAAGAGAACAATAAATAATTTAAAGATAATCTATTGCAAGTTGATAGTCCTATGTGAAGGGTGATTCTACAGTTGTCAAGTAGAGCAATGGAAAATGGTGATTTGTTTCTCATATAATACTTGTTACACTTTCATGTTTATCTTAGACTTGCAGGGTTTGTGGAAGTAGTGATGAATTTAGTGCTTTTGTTGCCTTGGAAAAGTTCAACTCAAGTGGCAGGTTGATAAAGGTATGTATTGTAGCTACAGGGCAGTAAGAATCATTAAGAACAGTATAGTCTACAAGTCAAAGTTTTTGGGGAGTTCAGTCCACAAAACTTCAAGAAAATTACAAAAGGATCTTGTAATTGGGTAGTCATGAATGTGTTAGAAAGCTTGTAAGAAAAAGCTAGATGCTAAGTGTGTTTGGAAGGGGTTATATCAAGAGCTAGGTACAACCATCTAGAGGATAGTGTGATGTCAATAAAGCCACTTTAAACCTAACATGAAGATAAATACCACTGTAGAGGTCAAGTATAGTCAATCATATGGGCAAGTAGCTTTAAATGATATCAAAACAATTATGCAATGTGTTAGGGAACAAAGGAACATCATGAGTAGGAAAATACCATGTCTCATGACAACCAAGAAGTTTGCAAGAGGTTATAAAAAATAGGCTTGTGAAGAATGCAAAGGTGACAGTGTATTCACAAATAAGTTCACTGAAACAAGTATAAATTCCAAATACAGAGAGTTATCAGAGGTCATTGGTCCTATCTTCAAGGTATTTATAACTTCAATCCTTCAGATCTTAAGACAGCATGGGGAAGATTCCAATGAAGGAAAAATGCATTGTTTTACCTATTAAAAATTTATCAAAGATAATACAACCATTTCTCAATATATGAAAGAATGCACTGTGAAGAATTGAGTAGATAGTAGTAATGAAAACACTCATTATAGGGACTGGTTATGCAGCTACAGAAGTTATGGTGAATATATTTTAGCTTCTAAAGGAAATTGGAATGATAGTCAAATCTTTAAACTAAAAAAATATTCATTCATTCCATAGAAAGAATAGAGAGGTTGCGACCTATGCAGTGTGGAAACTTAGAATATAGAGAAGAATCAACTACAAAACTTGCGGCCTACCCTTCAAAAAATGAGATACATACAACAAGTGGAAGCATTCATCATTGCTTTCACTCTGGAGCTCAATTCAAGCAATTTTATAGACAAAAGCAAGAGAAAATATAGAAATTCAAAGGAATGGAGAACTTACTTTTCTTTTTACAGAAAGTAATCTCCAAAGCTTTTAGAAATGAGCCTTGAAGATCTATTGGCGGCCTTAGAGGAGAAAACAAAAAAATGCATCAGAAATATATTAAGTCGCAGTTGTAAAGATTGAAAAGCCCTTGACACACGTCAAAATGTCCAAAATGGCGAAGAGGATAGCTTACCAAGCACCATTATGGAGAATCCCTCAGAAGGAAATGATTAGATACAACATGAAGCTCATGTTTCGAGCTCCCAAACCCTTGTGTTGGCACCACAACTTCTACAAGAAGATTTGAAGCAAACAATGCTTTGTTTTCATTATCTTTAGGGATTTTACCCTAAATGTTATGAAGGCCGATAAGATTAGGTATTTTTTTGCCTCCTTTTTTATAAAATACGTTGCAACTAATATATAGTGTGGGCTAAGACTTATATCTTGTGCCTTGTATTTGTTTTTCCTTGTATGGCATGTATATGCATAAGGATTTTGACTTAGTAAAACCTTTTGGCTGAGTCTATGACCGAATACATAGAGGTCATTTATTTTTGCATTGTTTAACATTGTTAAATGCTTAAGTTAAGTGATGTTTTATAAATCACTTTTACTTAAAGTATTTCTTTAAATGCAAAAATAGAAACATGTGCTCATATGACTAAGTTATTCGATTGAGGGGAAAATAGCTATGCCTTTGAGTTATTATCTTGGAGAGAATATAGGGAGGTTTAAGCAGTTTTCCAACGTGAGGAGGGAATATAGGGGTTTTATTTACTTTTTGGAGCACTTGGAGAAGATTTAGCCCCATTTTCATGTGCCTTCATGTTTGACAAAGTCAAATTTGACTTTTTCACCCATTTGGAGCCTCTTTGGAGAAGAATTAGTTGATAGATTCTGGGCTTTATGGAGGCATACGAGTTCAAGAGTTTCTAGATCCTATTTTGGTGTATCTTAGTTGGAGTTGGATATAGTCACTTGTGTGACTCAATTGTAGTTAGTTCTTACTTGCTACTTTCCAGCTTAGTGACTTTTGGAGTCCATAGTCAGATTTTTTGCAAGCTTTGTAACTTAGTTTTGGATATGGAATACAGTGTAGACCTTGGAGTATTTTTGTGTTGAAATTATTGCCTCCTTATTCTTTCATATTTGTGCATGTTAGTGATTGATCAAGTTACTTGTGAGATTTTCATAATTTCCTTTTAGCTTTGTCTCATAGTTTATGCCTTTTCTGTAATTAGAGAATCGATGCAGGTTGTTGATTGTGTCATAAGATTGCTTATAGTTTCCAATTGTGAAGTTTGTCTTCCTTTTGTTAATTATTTTGATTGACCTTTTGATGAAATATTTATGCAGAGATTCATTGTAACAAGTTGTGCAAACATAGTTTCCATCAGTTGAATCCAAGTGTAATTTTCTATTTTTCAATTATCCATTGTAAGTTTGGTGTATCACTTCACTTTTAATGTTTCAGTTTTATTCATTTTCAGTATTCCTTCTCCCTTTACCTTATATAAATAAGTAGATTAAGTGATATTACCAGCTAGGAACTGACCTATCTAGAGGTTCATTCTCATTTTGGGTGACCCACAACCCGAGAATGCTCCCATTTTTCTCTAGCTAACTGAGTTTCATAACTCAGTTTGGGTGCAAGCTTTAGAGATAACAAAAACCTTTGAATTTTTTTTGATGAAACAAAAACCAATTATGATTTTCTCAAATGCCCTGGATTCAGTGGAAAGGCTCTCAAGACCTCAACTCGCACCCAACAATAATTTTACACCAAAATTGGTCCCTCAAATCTGGGAAGAAGTATGCAACACTAAAGCTCTAATACCATGTAAGATTTGGCTATGGAGATAGCCACACAAGATCTAAAGGCCTTTGGAAAGCACAAAATACTCAAAAAATGAATATAACAAGAATAAAATTTATTCCTATCAATGTATGCAAAAAGAGTCAATGTACAAATGTAGTAGAGACCCCTTGGTTATATAGCCAAGGTGAGATGGAAGATGTCATAAGATTATGACAAGTGTCTTAATATTATGACATGAGACAACTTGACACAACTACCTAGGTCACATGTGTTAGTTTTCAAAAGATAAGATAACAACTAATGACAACTAACATCTTCTAGAAATAATCTTACAACCTAGAAGTAAACTTAACATGTGAATATGTCCCCTAATTCCCTAGTAAGTGAAATAACTAGGTACAAGACATTTATTCACACCAATATTTATGAACATTGTCATTTGTTGAGAACAAATGAACACCATTTTCAAACTCATTGCTTGCTACATCTATGGTAATAATGGTTCTTGTCATAAGCAATTTCCAATCATCAATTGTTGGGTTTGCATCTCTCAGATTTGTCGAAAGTTGATGAAATCTTTGTTGGTGGATGTTTTGTCCATCTTGTTTGAATATTTTATCTAAATTAATCACATTTTTGAATTCTTCCCATAGTAACTTAGCTTGCATGTTTCTATCATATGCTAGTCTATCATTAACAAGAGGCAACTGACCCAAATCTCCAACCAAAATCATAGATATACCTAAAAGATAATCGATGAAAATTATTATCAATACTATATACCTTTATATCTATAGAAATTTCATCTATGTGAATTACTTGTATTAGAATATAAAAGAGTTATTTTTTTTAATCATAAGCATGTGTATACTTGCAAAGTTAATGTTTGCATTTTGTGGGAATGCTTGTCGAAGTCGAGAATCTATGTTCTCTAGCAAGTTATGACCAATGAAGCTCATTTCATCAATCAAAATGTACTTGATGTGTGCGTTTTCTTCTTGAAAACTTGTTAGTCTTGCCCCTTCTAGTTGAGAAAAATCTATTATTGGATTTTCAAATTTGAATGAACTATGGATGCTCCTATATTGAATGTTGCTGTTAGTGATCCAAATCTGCACTCCTAATGCCAAGCTATGAAAGAACTTAGCAGGTTTGGATGTAACATGGGACTGCTTTTAGGTTGTGGATGTCCTATTCGAAAGCAGACCTCTAGATTATGGGATGGATCCCCTTTTGATGCCACCTAACTATTGATTTCTGAAGAAAAGGGTAAGAGATGAATAAAACATGAACATTAACTAAAACTACCTATGGTGATACACCAAAAACCAACTAAGACCTGATAACAACCTATCACATTCAAAACAATATCATAAAAACTCTGTTTACACAACTCATTTTCACGCACATTTCACATAAATAATTTATAAGGAGGTTTCTAAACAGGGATTTTAGAAGGAAAACAAAAGGTCTCACAACTAACAACACTATTGACTAACACAACTTATAACCTGTTACCATGCATTTTATGCTAAAGAGATGCCTAAACATGAGACAAGTTTGTTGAGGAAAGATAAATTTCTCAAAACAAACTGATCAATCACTAACAACATACTATGAAACATGAAATGAGAAGGTAAAATGCTCTATTTTATTGATTCAAAGTACTCACTGTATCACAAGTCCATTTGAGTTACAATATTGCTCCATGTTGAAAAATAACTCCAAAACCAAAGCTATCACTTTGTTGGAAAGAAAGAACTCCCTCCAAAATGCAAAAATGAAGTTACTTAAGCAAAACCCCTCAAATCCCCTCACAAATGTCCATCTAGAAGGTTCTGGTCGAATCCAGCCATGAGGCCAAAAACGAACCTTTTAAAATCACTCCAAAAAGTCCTCCAAATGGTCCAAGGTCAAGCCAAGACCATAGTCATGCCAAAAGTGTGACAAAAAATCCTCCAAAATAGCACATTTCTCTCCAAAAAAGTCAAAGGCACAACTCACACAGTCTCCTCATGTCTGCAAGTCATCATTTTGTCCCCCGCAGCCTTCACCCATGCTATATGTGTGTTTTGAAAACACAAGACTCAAATATGCATTCAAAATAATATCTTGATTAAGTGATTCATAATACACCACTTAATCAAGCTATTTTACATTTTAAAGTAGAATGCAAGGGCCCCACCATCTCTTTGAATTACATTACATTTGCATAAAAAATGACATAAAATAAAAGTGATTTGCAAATCACTTAAATGATATTATTACACTTTGAAATAAAATGCAAAATATAATGCAATATCTAAATGCTTCCAAAAGCATTAAGCAAAATCCAAACTCCAAGACATTTGATAATTTTCACTTACCTTCATTCTGCACTTCAAGGCCACACACCTGGTCAACATTCCCCATGATTTTCAAAGACAACAAAAGGCCCATATTATTTGTCCTATGTGGGCATCAGGTACTCCACACATCTTGGAAGGCACATTTTAAGTCTTCAAGGCACCAAGGCATTATATGTCAAAGGTCAAAGGCATAACATTAGGACTTGGCACATTTCACATGTTTCTTCATGGAGGACTTAGCAATTTTGAAAGGAAAGGCACATGTTTTCAATCATGAAAATAAGGAAAAATTTGCCTAAGTCTTCACACTTATCATTGACCCCCATAACACATTCAATGTGCTTCATTTTTTAAAAGAAAGGAAAAAAATCCCATCGGTCATGTAAAGGGGTCAAACCCTAAACAACAAAAGATGGAAAGAAGCAAAAAAAACATTCATTTTTTCATCGAGCTTCTGGAAGAAGCCATGCTGCCACCATAGTGTTTCATGCTTGCACAAAAAATGGTGATTTTGACTAGTTTCTTGGGCCAAACTTGATGAAAACCACAAAAAAATGATAGGTATTTGATTTTGTGCACAAAATCTATATTTTCCATTTCTTTGAAGGCCATTTGATGTGTAAAGACAACGATCTGTAGCATTTTTCTGACCACTTTGTTGGCTCATTTTTTTTTTGTGGTTGCTCATTCTTGTTTCAACTGCCATTGATTTTCTTTTGAAGATTAAAGGAAGCTTTTTGTAGCAAGAACAAGCTTTGTATATTGCAAGAAAAAGAGAAAAAAGCTCGCTCAGGTAAGCCTCCATTCAACCCAAGTCTTTCTGGTTTTGAGCAAAAGAGCTCATTTTGAGCTTCCAATCTTGAACAATACAACAACAATGTTTACTTTCTTTTTCATTTTGGATTAAATGAAGAAAAACACAACATATTTTATTGTTTCTTGTGAAGAAAATGAACTTCTGGCTGGGACCATGGAGAAAAGTTTAGGGTTTTGACATACCCTTGTTTGTTGTTCAAAACTTCATGATAGATTTTGAATGGCTCTATATTTGAATTCTTCCTCAAACTCCAAGTGGTTTCTTTTATCTGTAGAAGAAAATGCTTTGTTGGTCGTGGCCATGAAAAGAGAATAGGGTTTTTCTAATGACATTTTTTGTACTTACTTCCTGTAGAATGTTTCTATGAGATATTTCATTTAATTCCTCTGCATTTTGCAATTTTGTACAAACCCAGATGGGTTTCTTCATTTTGTAGAAAAATTGCAACTTCTTTTGAAACCCAGATGGGTTTTGTGTTTTGAAGAATAAAGACCCAGATTTGGGCCATGACCATGAAAGAAAACCCATCTTCTTAAAAGGCATTTTCTGTAGAACAATTTTTTGAAAACAAACCCATTTTTCCTTTGTAAAAAGAACTTCTTTTGGAAAACATTTGTTTCCTTTCTTCACAATGTTCATGATAGCTTTTAAAGAGCTTCTGTGTTCTGCAATTTTTTACAAACCTAGATGGGTTCTGTCAAGTGAATACAAAACTAGACATTTCCACCTTTGTATTTGCAGCTTTTAACACAACACAATTGGGTTTTTTGTAATTGTGAAGAAAATATAGTTTTAATGTGTTTAAAACAAAACCCCATAAAAAGAAATGATTTGTGTTTTTCCGGAGCTGTAATTTCATTGCACTTACCCAAGGACTTCTTGGGTTTACTTGTTTCTCTCAATATATTCATGGCTTGCTAGTTGTAGTTGATCTTTTCCTAAATATAATGATTTTCCCCATAATTTGATGTAGATTGACATAACAATGCTTCCTCATGAATATCATGTTCACTACTATACATTGAAACATCACTGTCTTCCTTGTGCATACCCTGTGACATTGTAGCATTGCATGAAATGACTATCCCCATAATTTGATGAAACCACCTGAAACAAAAATAACAAAAAAACTACATATTGTTGGTTGCCATGTGGTTTGTGCAAGCTTCTTATAATTGTTGTATTGTCCTTCTATCTTTGCTTAGCCTCAATGTTTGCTAACCCCTTTATAGGATTGATCACATGATACCTTTTATGCCTATCAAACACTTTCACTATATTCTTCTAAGCTCATCACCATTTTTGAGCTCTTAGAAACATTTCTTTGAACATCCCAATTGATCGCCTTTTAACACTCCCTTAAAGATCACTGTTCTTACAAGGTCTCCCACTTTGTTTTTGTCACTTTTTTCCTTTAATGCATGAATGATGACTGTTATTCATCTTGATCTCCAACAAATCACTTGACAGTGATGGCTGTTGCAATCTCCATTTACTGCCTTTGACATTGTGGAAATGTTTGCTTGGCCTATTTGGAAGAAACTCATTTTGGCATTTTTCCATGCTTTATCTTTGAAACACTACTCTTGGCATTCAAGAAGTGGTTGCTTTCTCAAGGTAATTATTTTGTTATATTGTTATCAATCCTATTTGTCACTTGGTTTCCCCATTTGGTGCACTCCATACCTTAAGATCTTCAATTGTGTGTTGTTATGGCAGTCTGACCATGTATACTATCTTTCAAACATTACCTTTGTGCCTCTTATGAAGGCCTTTGTTTCTCCATAGCAGACAATGATGCCTCTTTATTTTTGTCATTTTTCTCTTATTGTTTCCACTGTTCTGCATTTCCTTTCAAAATACTAACTTCTGGGTATTCTACTTTTCAAATATGGCCATATGAATGAAACACAAATTCACAAGAACAACAAATAGAACTGTCAAGATACACTTTTTGATAATTTTTGAAACCAACATGTTGAGTCCACCAATGTTTGAATCATGACAAGATCTATATGTGGGTCATACAATAAATGTATGCAAACAAATGTAGTTGTAAAACTTTAAACATGCTCATGCACATGAAGGTGTAGAAGCATAATTCCATGAGTTTTTATCCTCCTTGCTACCTTTTAAACATACAATTTGATCTTCAGGGGCTGCACTCTATATCATATAGAACTAGATGTCAATTCAGAAGTTCTTGAAATTGATTGTAAAGGTATCTTTATCTTAATACGATCTTGCAACTTTCACATATTTTCCTTTCAATGATAAAACTATAGTCTTTTGTTTCATTTCTCTTTGTGTTTGTAACCTTGCTTACTATGCTTATATCTTTGGGAACCATTGACTACCCTTTCTCATAACCTTTTTGTAGACTATACAACATATCTTGAATTGTTTCTTGTGTTGGGAATTGTCTACTTACCTCATTCACATGCTTATCTTTTCCATAGTTTAAGCATTCAATGATTTTCTCATGTATTGAAGTCACTGCTTTTAATGTAAAGGAACCTATTGTACTTCAAAAGTACAAAATAGATTGAATGTACTTACCTTTTCTTTAATTTTTGTCATGTGATTCCTCACAACAACTTAGTCTATGTTGCTTGATTGCATGCTTTAACATTGTTTCCCCTTCATGAGATGTAGCATGCATCCTCCTTTCTTTATTTTCCCCAATCCTCATGATTCCCAAAACCATTGCTTGCTGCCCCACATGTTTGTAACCTAGTTTCCACAATAATTGCTTGCCTTTTGATCATGTGCAATAAATACACACTATCTCCTCACTTTAATTCTAGTGGGTAGACACATGTCACCTATGTTGGTGACCTGAAAGTTCACCATCCTATGTGATGTGTGGTTGTCCAATAGGGTTAAGGTGAGAGGGATTTGACAGTACCTTGGATTATTCCTTCTTACTGCCCCATATGCTTCATGATGGCTTCAGGCATGCCTTGATTTCTCCTTCATTATTTAAAAGGTGCATAATTGAACTTGATGCATCTATGATTGAACTTGATGCATCTCTGAAATCACTTCTTTTTATAAAATGGATCATGGATCCACTTAAAATGATTGAAAGACATGTCCAACAAAATGTACCTTCCTTTTGACATGATGGCAGCCATATGACTGATTCATTATGAAGTATGAAATTCATGACAACTCACATTGTGTGTTGCATATTTTGAATCTGATAATGAAAGTTGATCAATTGGTGTGATTCCATGTTGGTTTAATGCATTAATAGCATGCATATCTTTGATCAAGTTGCTCAATTTACTATCCCTCTTAAAACATCAGAGGGCAGCATGCTGAGCTCTACCCTCATGGGAGCCACATTTACCCCACATGTTGTAATTAGCTAAATTAGAACAATAACAAGACTTGTCCTAAATCTGCACAAGGAACAAATAGTTAGATAAACAAAGCATATCATAGGTGTGTTTGATCACTCCTTTCTTTTTTTCATGGACACTTATGTTATGATGCTATTTTAATGCTTGTAGACATTTGATCACATGTTTATGGATGTTTTGCATATAATTGTGATCGGGGATCTTTCATTTCTCTAGTATCACTTTTTTAATCCATTGCAAGAAACCTAGGAGTAGAGAGGAGGGAGTCAAATGGAAGTAGAGAAATAGAGATGATGCAAGGCCAAGTCAACGAGATTCATCATTCCACTAGGAAATGACGGGTCCCTTTTCATGTTATATGCAATTTTAATTTTGTATCCATATGCATATGATTTCTTCTTTACTAGCATTAGGATAGCTAGTTCCTTGGCTTGTGAGGGACATTTACACTTTCATGATTATCAATAAAGATTACATTTGTAATACATGTGGTTATCTTTCTCATTTGTTGTAATTCCAACATGGAATAAAGTGCAATATTTTTTTGGAAATCTCTTTCGTTCATATTAATGACTTAACAGACTATGGTTTATCTTTTAAATGTTTAAACAAAAAACTTAAAAAGAATAAACACTAAGTTACCTGATTTTAGCTGAAAGCTAAAAATCAGGTAACAACTGCAACTCCAGTTGGTGGAAGTAATAGAAGAGAAGAATGACCTAGAAGCACTACATTTTCTGTTCCTATTGTTCCTTGAATTATCATTATCAAGGGAGATGGATTCTGATTATTATGGTAGTGTGCCATAATTATGTTGATTTCCTTTCTGTGTTTATCATTGAGGGTTGTATAGTTGATACATTGCGGTATCTCATCATGTGTAAGACACCCATAATTTCTCATGCTGCTTATGAAAATCATTGCATGATTTGTGTACACTTCACCTTGGTATTCATTACACCAGTTTGTTTGTCTATCAACATCTCTTCACATATCTATTCCATAAACTTGGATATTGTGACCATTATGTAGTCTTGATATTATTTCCCATTCATGCTCTGTAATATTTTGTTGAATAGCTTCATTATCTTCAATTTCAAAATCACTGATGTTTTTAGTATTTTCTACAGTCGCTCTTCCCTCAATGTGCCAATGGTTATAGTGAAATGAATCCTAGTTTTCTATTATTGAGTCATTATCCTGACCAATATCTCTTTCCATGTCACGAAATGGTGTGTACAATAATAAAACTAATAATAAAAATTCAATCCATTTTTGTGACTCACATGGAGGAATGGATAAAAACCTAGGAAACACTCTAACAATAGCAGTTGTTTGTCTTGGATCCCATTTTCTATCTCTTCTTTTTTAGGATTATATATCCATGATTTGGCTGCATCAATTACTGTGATAACTTCCATAGAAAAGGCCTTGTTTTGTATCCATCGATGAATTTTTTGATTGTTATACATTGTTATCTTCATCATTTACACTTATAGGTTTGAAAACCTCACATGATACATTTAGATTGAAAAATCTTCTGCTACTCTCTACCAATGGAAGTTCTAGTAGCATGTGACATGTTTCTTGAGCTCTAATGTCTCTTTCTATAATAGTCTCTGTCAAAAGCCTTTTATACGTTCTTGTAGCTAAATCATCAACATTTTTCTATGTTTTCAAGATGCATCAACATCTGCTAGTATGTTTTAGAGTTTTTTTCTAATTTTGCTACATACTTTGAAATATATTTGATGACATGTTTGGAAAGAACAAGTTTCCAATCTATATTTTCTCTCCACAATTGAAATATGTAGTGACTATGCGAGTTTACTTTATCATCATTTCTAGTTGGCTCAAGAAAAATTCACTTGTTTCTATGTCTCCATATAATTTGGATCCCTCCAAATTCAATGGCCAAGGAGCATTATACCTATAATCAATATAAATATGTCATCTATTTTGGTACTTCATAATTTTATTATATTCACTTTGATATAAATATTTGAACTTGTTAAAATAGTTACCTGCAAACTATTGTTCCTTTCTTTTTTCGTATGCATGCACCTTCCCTACACATTGTGTGTCACTATACATAGTTCGAGCCTCTTCATAGTCATGGTCAACATCTATCTCTGCAAATTGTCTTATATTTTTAAGACATGGATGTTGAGAATTTTTTTTGGAATGCCTACAATTGGAAATACAAATATATTAGTTATATCATAGAATACAAATAGTTTATTTAATATATTGTATGTATACATCCAATTTTTTTTAAACATGCCTGTATGTTTCGTTGATGTAGATCTTTTCTAGGATTCCATACCTGAACAATACAATGGAAATATCTTTCATCATTTTTCCATTGTTCTTCATTTGACCAATCAATATTGTCCATATTCAGTGCTCCATGTATCCATATGAATGATGCACATGTGGTGAGCCCCTATGTTGCCACTCATATATGCACCAGTAATCTTTAACATTCATTCCTTTTTCCAGTATTTATTTTCTAAATATTGAATGTCTCAAGTGCATTTAATGTGTGACTATATGAGGATAGTCAATAACATTTTGTTTTCACCAATTTTGAGCCTCCCTTGGAGTTGTTGTTTGTGTTCTTGGCATTAATGTATGCAAATTAGGCCAATACATGTCTGCAACACTTAAGGTGAAGAATATTTTAGGAGAACCTATTTGATGAAGCATGTCAGTCAGTTTTGCACGACATTTTTTGTAATATGACCTTGCACCCCTTAATGTTGTTTCAAATAACATCAACCTATTAGCTAGATGGGAGTGTGGCATGTTTTCCATATGCTCACACAACTCATTGATGGTGATTGACATGTCTTAAAAACTTATTTTTATAAATGTAGTAGATGAATTTTGTGCACGATGTCTCACTATCATGTTCATCATGAAATATCTAAACCTTGGATGACTACCAAAGCGATGATCCATGTAACACAATAGATGCTATAAAAATTCATGCAAATTCACTCACCTCATTCGTGGTTCAAACCAATCACATCTACCATCAAGGAACAATATTGGGAATGCCATATCAAGTAATCCTGAAGTGACATTCATTTATAGGAGATGAACCTATTCCTGGCCAATCCATCAATGTTGTCGAATTTTCATCAAGGTTATTAACCCATGCATGAATCAATTACATTTCTCTTCATGTATTAGGTGGTCTAGAAGCCATTGATGTTGTCTACTCAATTATTTAACCTTGATTTGTCTTGGCCATAGATGGACCAACAAATATGATTTCATTTGCATCAGAATCAAATTCCATATGCACTATCTATAATCTAATGAAAATATTTTCATTAGAATTTCTTGACAAATCATTGAGAGAATTTTCATCAATTCTTACATCTGAATAAACTTTTCATGCCTTATACACATGATCTCTATTGATTGTAAATTCATAATTTGTGTCATGTTGATCCCTTCTTCGAACAATAATAATTGGAAAAAAATTTTATTGTGGAATTTTTTTTGAAACATATTCTACATTTTATGGAAAACTTATCATGTGTCCTTTGTATTTATACTGACCACCTATTGCATGTGTAACTTTTAGTATTGGGCTGACACGTGCAATCAACATTTCTTCAACCCGAGTTAAATTTGTAAGCTCCTCTGGTTATGACCTAGGATCCATATTATTTGAAGCAGAAAATCTATTATTTCCTCTCTCTTGTCAACATCTATTGCATACAGGACCTTTAGAGGTACGACATACTTTGATTCCCAGATAGCATTATTGACAAACATAACACATGTTTGGTGTTCTAAAGCTATTTAATTAATTTCAAAGTTGCATTTGGAATCTATGGAAATTAGTTTGAAGCATTCCATTTGGGTTTGGCATATTTTGTACATTATTGTTTAAACCTAAATTCATCTCAATTTGAATTTCATGATGGGGTGTTTCTAACACATGTTCTATTGATGTTGAATTTGCATTTTTTGGATTGTTGTCTTTCACTCAATTGTGTGCCAAATTGTTTCCTTTGTTCTCTTTGAGAATGAGAAATTTCTTTAGATGTTCATTGCCGACTATTCCTAATCATATTTCCTTCCTGTCTATTTTGAAATTCTAATTCTTCTACTATCAATTTTTCCCTTCATGTAGTGTATCTTTTCCTTTCCACTTCATTAATTCTTCTTCTTTCCTCATCCTCTCATTATCTGTCATTTGTTCCCATTGTTGTCTTCGATATTATCTTTGATATTGCCTCCTTTCCTCCTCTAATTGAAAATTCAATCTTGGTCGAACCATAGCTACAAAATATATTATATTTAATATCTAATTTATATATTTTTGTAGAATTGTAGTAGAAAAAAATACGGAGTTGAAAATTTGGAGCAAAATAAAAATAATATTTACTAACATTCAACTTACTATATAAGAGAAATAATTAGTTTGGAATTATACGGTGGTAGATGAAAGGTTAACAATTTTGATGCACACTTTTTATTAAATCCATCTAGTGGCATTGGCTTCTACATGAAAAAGGAATGTCACTTATTATTTAACACTTTCTGATCATCAAGATCCCTCAAAGGGAAAGATGAGAGCATATAGTGGTAGATTAAAGGTAAACATTTTTCATGCACAATCATGATAAAATTCATCTAGCAGCATTGCCTTCCAAATAAGAAATGAACATTCATATTAACTATTGAGAGAAATTTTTAGTTTCATTTCAAATTAAATGATGGTAGATAAAAATTAAACACTTTTTATGCACAAGTTTAATGAAATCCATTTGGTGACATTTCCTTTTAAATGAAAAAGGAATATTCATATTATGATATAAGGAATAAAAATTAAACACTTTCTATGCACAAGTTTAATGAAATCCATTTGGCGGCATTGCCTTCCAAATGAAAAAGGAATATTCATATTATGATATAAAGAATAAAAATTTAACACTTTCTATGCACAAGTTTAATGAAATCCATCTGGCGGCATTGCCTTCCAAATGAAAAAGGAATATTCATATTACAATATAAAGAATAAGAATTTAACACTTTCTATGAACAAGTTTAATGAAATCCATATGGGGGCATCACCTTCCAAATGAAAAAGGAATATTCATATTATGATAGAAAGAATAAAATTTTAATACTTTCTATGCACAAGTTTAATGAAATCCATCTGGCAACATTGCCTTCCAATTGAAAAAGGAATATTCATATTACGATATAAAGAATGCTAATTACATACTAAATTTAATGAAGTTTAAATAATACTATTTAATCCTCTTTGCTATTATACAACTATCATAATAAGTTTATCCATAAACACAAATTAAAGATATTACTAATTTTGAACATTGTCAGTTTATTAAACACAATATAACAAAAATAATTTTTTATTATCGTAGTGCATTAAAAAATTAATATATATTTTCTTTTTCCTAGTATACTTATAATGACTATATCATATAATAGAAACAATTTGTATTCAAACAAAATCGATTGACTTCATTTTTTAAAGTATTTATTCAACATGAGATTAAATGCAAGAAACTTGTGCTTTATTTCACCATTATTTTCTTGATTGTAATAGGTCGTAATGAAGGACCTATTTAATTTTAATTTAATTTTTTTAAGATTTATAGCTATGACTACAAAAGGTAGATCTAATCTAGGGTGAAAGCATCTAGGGATCAAGATCAATCTTTAGGGATTAGTGATAATCAAATCATGATATATTGGTGTAATGAGCAAAACAACATAATAATATGTCACTTGTAGACTAATCATTGCATAAAGACACTATAATCAAAATAGATCCAAACATAAAGCAAAAGGGAATGTGTACACATTTTTCACCTTTCTAATAGCATAATATTATCCACCAAGTAAACTGTGGTCCTTACTTTGTGAGATAAATTCTTCAAAGGAGAGTGAATGAAACGGTTGAAGAATTGTCTTAGAGAAATGATAGCCTTGATAAGATTATTAGAGATTAGATCAATCTTATAGATAAGGAAAAATGACCTATTACTTATAGAGGCTTATAAATAATGATATTGGGGTCAACTGACATAGCAACACTAATT
Organism: Sequoia sempervirens; assembly: GCA_007258455.2. Classification (NCBI taxonomy): domain Eukaryota; kingdom Viridiplantae; phylum Streptophyta; class Pinopsida; order Cupressales; family Cupressaceae; genus Sequoia; species Sequoia sempervirens. The sequence continues at coordinate 70,952 of VDFB02342659.1, read as the reverse complement.
CTATAGTTTTATCTTGTGTTATTAATGATATTATTCTTGTTCCTATTGTGTTCACACTAATACAAGGTATGACATTGAAAGCATTTTTTTTTATTGTATGTTTTATTGTGACATGTCAATTTAAAAGTAAAAGGTTTGAATATAAAAATTATGAATACCCTAGTCACATGGTGCTAGATTCACACCCTATTTTCTCGCTTTCATCTCAATTGTTTCTTCTAGAGAGTTGCTATTTGTTGGGATATAACCCCCTACATGTTTGCATTGTGAGAATTTGTAAATTTATCACTCTATTATTATCTATTACCTATGGAAGTATAGAATTCATGTTAAATTTTTTCATGATGATAGTGGTTGTAATTTTGCATTTTCTAAGAAGGTGAATGTGGCCTCTTTTACTTGCGGATAACTGTATTGTTCTAAATCTAGTATATTTCTAATGCTCAACCTAAAACTTATCATTTTAGTGTGTTGGGTGTTATAAAAGATAGGAAAGAAGAGTATAGTGCCCATCTAGAGTATCTTTAGAGTAGGAATGAACAGGTTCTCAAGCAATTGACAAGGAAGATGGATATAGGAATCTCACTAAAGATTTTGGAGGAGACAAACTTTGAGCTTGAAATTTTCAAGTAGAAAATATCAATGGAGGATGAGAAGATTAGAAGGTGGAGGAGGGATAATGAAATTAGGAAGCATAACTATGCACCCTTTTGGTTCAATTTTCTTAATATTTTGTTTGACAAGGGTAAACTCAACGATGTGATTAAGAAAGGAAAGTCTAGGCAAAAAAAATTATGATTGTGTATCATTGGTGGAGTTGAATCTTCCATAGATTGAATTTAACATGCTTATTCCTTCGATGAAATATTATTGTTGTATATTTCATCAAATACAGCTTATATGGTTAGCAAGTTATTTTGGTTGTCCATTAGTCCTGCTAGTTGTAGTTTATGCTTCCTTTCTAAGCTTGATTCCCATCAAATTGCAAAATATATTATTGGATATATTGTATTTTTTTCTATTTTGTTACCAATATATAGCTGCCATATGAAAGCTAGATGTATTCCTTTAGAACATGATTTTTTTATTAAATTAATAAAATATTAATGTAATTATTAAATATTAATAATGATAATAATGGTAGTTGAAAATGTTGTTCATGGTATAGTGTGGTGGTGAAAATGTGGTATTGTTGTTATAGCTACTAAGGTTCAAACATATATTGGGTCATTGTGATCATGGACATTGTGTCCTTGTTGATCAATTGTGCTTACGAGTTTGAACTTTCATGTTGAAGTTGATGGTTTTCAAGTTGATGACTTCATGTTCTAAATCCTCATTGGTCAGATGTATTTGTGGGATTTATGCCCTTGATGGGCTTGAGCTTGTGAGTTTTGACTGTTTGTGTTAATGCATGTATTCATGCTAAGGATGAGGTCCCTTATTTGTGGCTCCACTTGGCTTGGGCTAGGCTAAATTTTTCTTTTTTATTGATGAAAAATAAGGGTAGTTGAAAATGTTAATAATAATTTAATATTAGTTAATAAAATTTATAATAGTAAATAAATCTTGTTCATTACCAAAATAAAAAATAAAATAATTAAAGTAAAGTAAATAAAAACAACACTTAAAGAAATAAAGTGAATTATTTTGACAAATAATATATAAACTAATATTTTTCTCAAGATAAGATGTGTTACATGAAAACAAGCTATTCTTCTTGGTTATACTTGTTAGTTTTATTGAATTAAGGCGATTGCAAGAGAACAAAATTTTCAATCTAAATAATATTTATTGGAAGAAAATTCCTCCTTTATGGTAGTTGAATAATAGTTATCCTTCTTGATTGAATTTTATCTTTAAGTCAATGTAGAGAAAATAATTTGCTTTATTTAAAAATGATTTATTCTCAACCATGACGGAAATAACCCTTTCTTTTGGATGCAAGATTATATTTTAAAATGAAAATAAGGTTTTTAATAAAATTAAAAAATAAAGAAAATGGGTTATAAGTAGAAAGAAGAGAATAGGGGTTAGGGAGAGGACATCGCAATAAAATGGAAATATATAAATATATAGAGAAGAAAAACAATATAATAGAGAAAATAGGAATTTAAGGGTATATTCCTAATATTGTATCTTCATTTTTGTTCCTTTCATTTGATATTTTTATCTTCATTTATGTTCTTTTCATATTTATCAAATGAAATGAATAGAATAAAGTATTGACAATGGTAGAAATTATGCATCATTTAGTATGTTGGGGTATTATTTTAATGCTTTTATATTATTGTTGATCCCTCTTAGTTCACTAGGTTGAGTTCAAATGTATGAAATATCAAATATGATAGAATTGGTCAGATATCTCTATTTCAAGCTAAACTCAACTAAACTTGTAATCTATTTAGCTATGTGACCTTAATACTGTACCCATTTCCTTGATGTGTCTATGTAGTAATTATTTCTTGTGAATATTAAACCTTACACTAAATGTGGTTATATTGTGCCAATTTCTTTGATGTTCTAGATAGTAGTTATTAATTTTTCCCTATAACTTATCTTGATGTTTATCGATTAATTATTCTATTTAGTTTTGTTAGAACATATTACCTTGATAAAATAATTGATAACATTACATGCCTCTTGTGCTTCCACTTTTTACATACACAACTACCAAAACTTTTCCAACTGTAATATCTTGACAAAAAAATGTCTTTTGATTCACAATTGATGGATGCCCTACCCTTTATCAAGTTCCCGTTCTAGCTTAGGTAGGGATGACTTTGGTAATGGTTTGGGAATTTGAATTTATGTCTACCAATTGCTTTTGCTCAAAGTTCAATTTTATTTTTTTTAAAATTTGAAGTGCAAAAATTAGAAGAGTAATAAGAATTTTACTTGTTAATAAATGATTAGATTTCTTTTATTGTTAACCATATCAATTATTGTTAAAGTTCAATCTAGATCTAATCTAATATATGTTAAACATAGTACCTTTTGTTAGAATTAAAAAAGAAACCATTGTATCAAGATCCTCTAGTTACCAATTCTTGTGACATATCTTTGGATTTATGTATCTTGTGTATGAAGCTTATGTGTTAGTGTGCCAAATTATGTTATGTGTATGGTATTATATAATAGTATTTTGAGATTAGTGTCATTTTGAGGTTGTTCTATCCTTGTTATATGTAAAAATGGTGTATACTGGATATCAATAGAGGAAATCCTTTTGAATCTATCATTCAATTCATTTTATTTTTATCTTATATTATATAATGGTGTTTCTTATTTGGTGTATTTTAACACCTTCACATATTGCTATTTTTTCTCTTTTATTTATGAATACTATATTTTTTTCTAATATATATTCATTATTGTATCTCAGGATTTTAAAAGGGTCCTTTGTTGTTGTAAAGTTGGCATGAGACTCGATGGAAATTTATCACTATACAAATTTAACCATAGCATATGGTCATTGCAACCTTCAAAGGCATTGGTGATCTTTGACCTACACTAGATAAGAAACCCATTTTACCTCCACATTTTATTGTTAAATGGTTAATACTCATTCATTTTTTGTCGAATATTATTGTACATAGTTTCATAGTCTTTCATGATCCCCTTGTCTATTTTTTATCAAGGTACAATTTTTTTTGAAAGGTCCCAAACCCTTGTACAAAAAAATAAAGTAAGTAGGAAATTAGGGTCTCGACCCTTTAGAAAGCTACCATAAGGCAAGGCAAAATTGGCCCAAGTTGTCCAAATAAAAGAGATAAACAACACAACCAAAAGAGAGGAACAACAACAAAAATGCTAAGAATAACAACAAAAAAATGAAAGTTGAGACCCCCAAGATCCCTCTTAGACAATACCAGGCTTAGAAAAAGTTTGCCTCTTACCCAACACTTGAACATGAGTATGGGGAAGTGATGTAGGAAGACCTTTCTTCATCCTTACAATAGTTCAAGAGAAGCTAGCATCCAAATTATCAGAACAAGGGGAAGTAAGGGGGATTCCCCCACAGAGCTTGTTAGCACATGAGGAGAGAACCATAGAATGATGAGGTGAAGGGTGGCTATCCACCACACGAGTAGTTTGGAGCCTTATTTATATTTATATTTAATTTTAAACATTAAATGAACTTGTCAAAGATTAAACATTGATATATAAATCTTCATTTTGATTTTCTTAATATACCTTTTTGAATTTTAATTTATGGTAGATCAGTTTAAAGGATATTTTGTACATAGCTAAAGTATAATTTAAGGTTTCATATACATGAAATGATATTGTCCTTTTAGTTAATAATAGTTTCAAGATCAACTTTATCCTAAGTTTCTTGTATTCCTAGCTAATTTCTACTATGCATTTTATCATTGGATTTTTTCTAAGTAGATTTATTGCATTGATCTTGGTGATCAAAAAATAATTTACAACTAGGAAATAAAAAATATCATTAGGCTTGATGGATAAAATGTTCTCTCACATATCCAAACCCTATAATCCACAAGTAGTTTGGTGAATGAAAGAGGTTCCTAGTACATAGGCTTTTAGGTGAAATATTGGGGAGTTTCCAAATATTGGTTTTACCAAATTATGATAAAAAAATTTAATAATTTATTGAATCAATTAAATAACCTTAATTAAATCTAAAGATGAATCAAAAAAATTAAATATGGGATATAAATAAATTCATTGTATATCCAAAAAATCATAGGTAGATTTTCTTAATTCCTTGAGGCTTTGTGAGACTCAAGACATTTCCTATATATACACACATACATATACTCCTTAATGATGGTGATCTTGGTGCACTTCTATTAGGGAAGTTTAGTATTTAGTGAGTGATTTAGGACTTGGTTGGTTCCAACGAGTCCAATTCTTTGGCTAGATCAATGTATCTATCCTATATGAATAGATGCTTATCCTATTATACCAAATAAACAAAGGGATATTTGTCTTGTATGGATATATGTCTACCTCAAATGGATAGATTCCTATCTCATATAAAAAGATACTTATCTCGTATGGATAGAAGTGTGCTTGAATATACAAATGAATGAACCCATAATAGTTTTGGTCAAAATTTCTAACAAGAGTGAATTTTTTTGGTACAACTTGAAGCTTGTTACAACATGAAAATTGAGTATTTGTTGGACCTTTCTAATTTTTCTTTTTATTTTATTTCATGTGTTCTTTTCTTTATATAATATTTTTTTTGTTTAGGTACATTAGTCTCATCTTTTGCCTCTTTGTGTTTTTTTCTTTTTCTTTTGTTGTTCTTGATCTTGAAATTATTTATAAATGCCTCATTCATCTATGTATGGAGTTTTTTTGGAGTTGAACATATATGTTTAAAGTAAACATACTCAACTCCATAATAGCTTTAGATCTATGTCTTTAATATTTTGAACTCTTCCTTCATAAATACATTTAACACATTGATGTACCATTGAATGAATTATTTTTGTTAGAAATTAGGATCTTAGGTTACCAATCATTACACCTAAATATAAAATAAGAATTACAAGATACAAAAATTAAATACATTACATAATTTATACACGGGGAAAACCCTTCTAGATAAAAACCCCATAAAACATCATTTTAATAATTTTTTTTTTATAGAATTAATAAAAAGAGTTCATTTACATCATGAAGGAAGAGTTCATTTAACACATTGATGTACCATTGAATGAATTTTTTTTGTTAGAAATTAGGATCTTAGGTTACCAATCATTACACCTAAATATAAAATAAGAATTACAAGATACACAAATTAAATACATTACATAATTTATACATGGGGAAAACCCTTCTAGATAAAAAACCCCATAAAACATCATTTTAATAATTAATTATTTAATAGAATTAATAAAAAAAGTTCATAGAATTAATATTTTAAATTCTTCCTCCATAAATACATCATGTTAATAGGGGGCATCACCTATAAATTTCTATAAAAAGAAAAAGAAAACACTCGATATTATAGGTCGTCTTTGATAGTGATACACACAATCATAAAAATGTGTCCAAATAAAGATCATGCATTCCAAATTACATGAAGGTCGCCTTATCATAAATTTATAATCCTAGTGTTCTAAAAAATAATGATTTTGAGGTCTTACTAAGTTTTTATTGGAGCTTGACACTCCTCAAACTAGCCTCTCCTAGTTTCATTAAAATGCTTTTATATGTGGAAGAAGTACACAAAGAATAATTTTACAATATCCCTGAAGGACTTATATATAATTCCTTGATCTTACATCTAGGATTTAGCCACCAAGAGGGTCATTTCCATGTGCTCTCCCCCTTAGTGACATCACATTAATTCTAAATATTAACCTAAATTTAGATAATATAGTACTACACAGAGGTTTGCTATGTGATTGTTGGGATTTTAGCCTAGTTTTTCTTGATCATAGAATATTTTTTGTTTGATATAATAGAACAAAAGATATTTTTAATGAAAAAATACTTTCACTTGAGTGAAATTCCCATGATCTTCAATGTGTTTTCCTCTTTTTTTGGAAACATACATCTTTGGTAGGAGTAAAATAACCTGATTATCACATAATAAGGTGGGGATTTTACTATTACCCAAATAAAAACTCTTCCACTAATCTTAAAAGTCACATTTACGCTTCTAGAGAAACTTTTGTATGATTTTTTTGGATTAAATATCCATAGAAGGTATCTTGTTTAAGTATTACTTGTAACAACCCAACTAGATTTAATTCGAAAATAAATAAATATTGTCATCATGAATATCAATTTTAATGACACAAATTCCACAACTAATTCCATTTGGAAATTTTATGTCATAAATCATAATAAATATGAAATAAATAAATATATTCACTTCCATATGTTAATAGTTACATACATATCTGACTAGGTATTCAACACCTCAAAGTTAATTTAGATTACACAATTTTCTTACAAATGCATCATTTTTTCCTTTACATCAATGATACAATACATAATAGAATTTTGATATGATTCCACGATAACAACTTGCCTCTAGTGGTGGACAAGAATGTGATTGAGGTACTTTTCCACCCAAACATGAAGCAATGCTTCCCCAAAATTCTTTAGTCAATCAAAGAATACCTGACCCTGCACGAAACACTTAGCAAGAGATACAGTTTGCAAGGTGGAATCTGTGTGTGCCTAACTACATGCATTTCTATCTATATTGTTAGAATATGCAAGTTCCATGTTAGGTAAATTCAATATAACAGAGAGAGGGTAAATAACACAGTTTGTTTTGTATACATATATATAAAAAATGACTGCAGAGCTTGGCCAAGCTCATGCCATATGAAATACAAATCTGGTTAGATTTGGAAAAGAAAATCTACTCTCTCTGGCACCCATTCTTGGAAAATAAATCTTATCATATCAAGGGGTGTCCCTCCCTTTAGACCATCCATTAGAAAAAATTTATCGTTCTACAGTCTACCAAGAATTATTGTATCATTCCATTCATAAATTAAGCAATACTCATTCACACTTGGTATATCTATTCATATAATATCATATGTATTTGCAACTCAATACTGTTCCCGATTTATAGTTTGATTCCATTTGCACAAAATTTATAATTTTCTCAATGAGTAAAGTAAAGCAAGATGAATCAGAAGGTATACCACATGTATGTGAGCACGTATAAAGGAATCTTTATGCATGATCACAAATATGCTTGGAAATGAATATTTTATGAATATGCATATACATTCTGAAATTTAAATGAAAAATCTCTTTCACACAAGTATACTTTCATATTCAAAGAAGAAAGCTAATATCAATTCAATTAGATGATTAATTCAAATAACAGTATCATCTATTTTCTAGTTTTAGATATATTGTAATCATCAATTTATTTCACAGTCATGGATTCATATAGAAGCAGGTCAATGATTCTAAACAGGCAAACATCACCCATGAACAAAATATAAGAGCTTTGATCTATTACAAAATTGAGAGTCCATACTTATTTTTCCATGTTCAAAATAATCACAGGAATCAAATGTAAGCCCTTCCCATCGATCTAACTCTTCCGGAGGCTATGATATGCATGTTATCAACTCTTGATAACATGATATCGTATGCCTCTGGGTTGTTAACTTTGGCCGCTATCATTCAAGCTATAGGTTTTACCCATTTCGGTACTCATCACCCCTGAAAATGCATGAAATAAATAATAAGCACAGTCCATACTTTCGACCATATTTAATAGAGAATGGAACAAATATCAATAAGAGATAAGTTCATACACATATATATGTATATATATAAGTCATTATGTGTGTGTGTGTGTATATATATATATATATTCAATAAACTTGGCTATGAGATACAACAATGGTTACTAGTGTTGAGACCTGAGAAGGGGATTGCGACTTCATCAATGAGCTTTGTCATCAAGCATTCAATGTTTGGTCTCGCCACCATGTTACAGTGGGTGGTGAGTCCTTTTAAGAGTAGTTGTCACTTCGCTCAACCTCTAGGATAATGATGCATTCTTTGCCACCCTAACCTTGCATTAGGTGGTAAATAAAAATACAGTGAGAATCCATTAAATAAAATGAGACAGAGGTTAGCCTTTTAGCTTGTCACCTATGGCGATAACCATATACAAGCTTTTCACAATGAATTGAATCTGGGTCAGCCGATAAGCCAGGACCCAAAATGGATAAAATTTATGTGCATACAATGTCGCATTGTGGTTGTGGAATCTGACCCAAAATATTGGATTGATCATTCATTTACACAATAATACAGAGCTTCAAAAGCTCGACCCTCATGGGCTTCACATGAGATCGACATAGTCGATCTCTCAGACAACAAAAACCCCAATATTCATACATGCACAATAAACACATATTGGTGAAAATGAATAGGAGATCAATTTGATAACATATGGCTAAAACACAAGTTCAAATTACCTCTAACTATTTTTGGGCTTGAATATTTTTCCTTTCCATTGAATTGTTCTACTTTTTTTCCTTCTAACTACTCGATTTTTCTCCTCTTCCCTGCTTTTTCCCTCTTTTTTGGCTTTTTCTCCCCATTCTCCAATTTGAATCATCCTTGCTATTTTGGGTACAATATGGTGACTTAATTTTTGTATCCTTCATTATGTTAGTTGGCCGCCCACTCTACATGAGGGAATCAACCTCCTTGAATTTGGTGGGAGTTACATATATTTGAATTTTTTCCATGATTTCAAAAATTATTCTCATTTTCTTTTGTATGTGTACACACACACACATATATATTTATACAGATAATTTCACACATTTTCTTGAGATTACTTACATATACAAAATCTCTTGTCTACTCAAATCACATTTCAAATTTATTCAAAAGAATGAACATAGGATATCATTTTTTTGTACAAGACAAATTGGATTTTCCTATTCAATTTTTGTTGAATATAAAATTTGAAACAAACAAAATGAGCTAAGAATGCACAACTTGTTCTTTCCATTAGTTATAATTTTCACACCAAGTATGAATGCAATTTTGTCAACTTTTCAAACATATGCAAATGTCGCATTCTATTGTGGTGTGTGATATTCCAAATTCCATCCTTGCTTACCGTGGTCATCGGGCTAAGTGTGCCTACCTCAATCAAGTTCTCATCCTTTAACCTATTTCCTACACACATATTCTTACACTTGTCCACTTATCAATAATCTTCAACCGATAATCTCATAAAATAATTTCTTAAATAAGGAAATTGCATATTATTCATTTTCAATTTCATCATTACATTCTATCAAATAAAATGCTAAATTCTATTTTTTTTCCAAATATTTCAATTTCCTCAAAGTTTAAAATGCATAAATAAAATTGAGATATGACATTACTCCATCCACAAGATAACACCTACACATTTATTTTGAAGCTAGTTTGTGGTATATTTCTTATAATATGATCACCAACATAGTTTGTATTAACATAAATAAGGTGTTTGAAATTTTCTTGGATAGAAACAACTCGTGCTCTCTAGTTTTCAAATTTCTATCTTTTTCTAAATACTTTAGTCTATGGGCCTAGTTGGTGGGGGGTCCTAGTGACCTCCCCCATCGAATATTTTTGTTTTTGGTGGTAGAATTCTAGGGGAATCTTTCAATTTCTCCCCCTAGTTAGGGTTTGTAGTAGTCTCCCTCTTCTCCATCCTATGACCTATCTATTTGTTTTTCATAGAGGAAGATATGTCCTCCTATGTGGACATGCTCATGAGTGGTTGTTCTCCTAGTATGGCTAAGGTGAAGTTTGTTGTTGCTTCACATGTTTCTTGTTCAATGGAAGGGATAGAATTTTCTATGCCTAATGATCTTCTAGAGGATGCCATTACGGACCTACAAATTTCTCTTGTTGGTAATTTTCTTGATTTTCGACCAAATATAGACTAGGTGAAGAAGTGGGTTGATTCAAAATGGAAGTTGAACGATAGTGTGAGTATAAGTGCAATGGCTAGTGGGATTTTTATTTTTAGCTTTGGGGTGAAGGAAGATATGCTCATGGTGTTAATGGGGGGTCTCTAGTCTTATGATAGTGGATTTAAAAACTTTATTTCACTTTGTAAGTGGAAACTGAGGTTTGACCCTTTTGTAGATCTAGGTATTGTTGCTCTGACCTAAATTTTCCTTCTTGGTCTTCCTCTGAAGTTCAGAATCTTAAGGTTTTTTAGGGAATTTCTAATTCCTTTGGGACTTAGTTGGCAGTTGAAAAAGTCACCTAGGAAAAGTATTGATTGGTTTTTGCTAGGATTTGTGTGAATGTGGTAGTAAACTCAATTTTTCCTACTAGTATTGCATTAAAATCTAAATATGGTTGATGGGTTCAGACTACAGAATATGAGAATGCCAATGTCTTTTGTCAGAATTGCAGTCATTTTGGTCATTTGATTGATGCATGCAAGAATAATCCTTCTCAAAATACTAAGGTTGCTTTGGATAAGTAGAAAAAACCTTTGGCTATTAAAGCTATTTCAGATGTTGTCTTCCTTTCTGCTTCTGGTGTTGAATCTAAGGTGGATCCACAGTTGGAAAAGGAATGAAACAATGTCATAACCCAATTTTATTACATATTTATTTAAATACAAAAAATTGAATTATTGATGAAATTTAGTTAAATATTAAATGGAGATTTTGGAATATTCAAATGTTGAATATGAAGAGTTGACTACTATTGACTATGTGAAAATTCTAAATAGAAAACTATTTATTATTATTATTATGTCATCAAGGATTGAATGTTCCTGATCAATTTGCAAGTGCAAGTGCAGTTGTAGGGTGACAAGATGAAGGATGAGAACACGGTTGAAGTAGGATTGTTTAGCTGGATCAAACGGTAAGCTAGTTGGAATCTGGATGTGCACACCACAAGTAGCGTGATAAATTGCATTTGACTGACTTGTATATATATGGATGATTAGTAGATTTAAATGTCTATTCAAAGCTTGTATTTTGAAGGAGCTAAAACGACTATAGTAGGAAAAAAATATTTTCTTTAAGTATGGAACACCTAAGCCACTCATAAATAGCTTGTATATGAGTGATTTTATTTTAAAACACAAACATACACACACACACACACATATATATATGAGTATGAAAATTGAACATCGATATGTATATATGTATACATATATAAATATATCTATACATACCTCTATATATATATAGACATATATATATATATTCATAATCAATTTTGAATTTGAAATGTAAGTGATAACCAATATGTAATGAAATTTGATAGTGGAAGACCAAGAAATATATTCCAAGGTAGACCCACGATAGTTTTGGCTTGCAAAACCATCAAGTCAATGTTCAAAATTAGAGGGTGGCGTTGACCATAGAAAAAAGGCCATAATGATAGTAACTAACCGCATGCAGATGAGCGATTGCCATTTCTATGTAGAGTGTGGGGAAAAAGTAGAAGGATGGATTGGGAAGGAAATCAACAAGAAGTGGGAAAAATATGAGGAAAAGTCTCATCAAAAGCTTGACCAAGGAGGTAAGCTTGACTTTTCTAGGAATCTATATTGAAATGTGTTGCTTTGGTTATCATATCGATAGCACAATATCATGTAAATTTTGTTGTCTAAGTGTGTATGTGACTTAACTTAAGCCAATGGCACAGTGTAGCAACACCCACAGAGTGATCGCCAAGCTTCAACCTGCTAACTTGGCATTATCTTTGAACAATACTTCGAGTCTCTTCTACTAGTGACTGTGTGTTATTTGCAAACCATTATAAGCCACATTGTTGCTATCAAAATATTGTATTTCGATGGCAGGTGTAACTTGGATAAATGGAAAACCATAGGGGATAAGATTGACCCTACCAGAGGATATCAACCTCTTATCTCTTGTTTTGTTGACTATGTTTTCATTTTTAATTGCAATGTTTTCCATTATTGACAAGGCCAATAACGGAATAGAGAGAAGTCTTCAATATTGTAAATGTGGAACTGTGTTTACATGAAGAGGATTACCCTTGACCCTATGAAATGTGTAAGTTCATCCCTTGTAATTCATGTAGGGGAATCGATCCTCATGATCGATAGGGGCATGTTTGCTTGAATGTCTCAACAGATTCTGCATGATATATTTATGTTCTATTGCTTATGATATGGGAAAAGCTATGATGCCCGTAAGGGAAAAATTTCATTAGTATTTTTTTTAAATCTATGAAGGGATCACCTGACCCTTGAAATGGGTCAATTCCAGAGCCATTGTAGTGCATAAGGTAGCCTGGAAAAGGCATGATTATGGTTGAACATCGAGTTTTTTTTTAAATCTTCTGACTGAAGTAGATGCTCAAGTATGATATCGACAAGCATGTCAATTATGGTTTTCTTAGTATTGTCATATAGTTTTAAATTTTCAGAAAGGAAAGTGTTTAGCATTTGAAGAACATACATTTTGCTCTATGTATGAAACAGGGCTTTTTGATTGTTTAATTTTAGAAGAGTAAATGACAATGCTTTATCTTTTAAATGTAACTGTTTAAGTTTGAGACTGAAAAAGGTCAATGCAAACTGTGGATATGCTTGCAAAAGACTCTATTTTTTTGAAAGTTATCTTTGTACATTGAATGTTCATATGTAAATAATATATTTGATGACTGTTTGGAATGTAAACAACTTACTTGCTTAGTTTGTTTAGTGAGAAATAGTACATGCTTGGTTAAAACAATGGATGATCATATGCAAACAACTCATTTGATGACTGTATAAAATGTAAGCAACTTAATTGTTTAGTCTATTTAGTAGGAAACAAAACTTGCTTGGTTAAACAATGAATGATCATATGGGAACATCAAATGTTAAGATTTAACAGTAAGCGAGAAACTGTTATTATAAACTTGCTTAGAATATTTATTTTGACTATGCAATGTCAATCAGAATATAATTAGCAGATTGCAAATATGAATATGTTTAATTCAGAATGTATGCAAAAAATTTAACATTAGTAGGCACATATATATGTATGCACATAGACTTCGTCTATGCACATACATATACTTGTGACATACCTTCTTTTGTTTTTACAATACTTTTTACAAGTGAAAATACTTAAGATGTTAAGTAGACATAGTCATAAGAATGATATGAAAGATCATTGAAATACTCTATGAAACTTGGAATCTGAATTCAATTTAGAGTATATATATAAATACATAAATTTGTATTTTGTTTCTCTTGAAAACTTGTGTGGAAAAATAGTTATATACCAGAATAGAAAAGTGATACCTTAGTTGACTAGAGCACCTATGGGTAGTTGCTATTAGAAGGTAGATAGTTATATTAGAAAGTTACCTTCTGAGACGGGTGCCGAAATGGAATTAAGAGAGTATAGGTTTGCTTTACCAGAACCTATTGGTTGTAGTTGTTGCAACACACTTTTTATGCTTGGCCAAGAAATATAGTTCATTAAGTATGTATGAATGAACTCTGTGATTTCACTCTTTTCCATTCCTAGCATATATCTTGCACTTTCTTTTCTAATGAATAGATAGAAATGCATGTTGATGTTTAGGCACGCACCAGATTCCACCTTGCAAGTTGTTCTCTTGCAAAAATTTCCCTGCAGGGTCAAGCATTCTTCAAGTTGAAAGAATATTGGGGAAGCATAAGCTTTGTGGTTGGGCGGTAAAGCACTTCAACCATGTTTTCATCCACTAGTGGAGGTGAGCATTGAAGAACCTTAGTTGTTCACCAGACTACTATAGTTTATGATGTAACTTGATGTAAAATATTTTATGTACTTGATAGAAAATGTGCTATGTAATGACATTGTGGCCTTAGGAGCCAAGCAAAACCTGATATTCTAATTTGACTTTTGAAGTGAATATAAGAATCTTTGACTCATCTTAAATGGGCATGTGTAGCTATGATGGATTTTAGCCTCTAGTTATGTCTTTTTAAATTGGAGTATATTCATGTCTCATTTACAATAATGTTAATTAAATAATAATTTGGAATGGGTTATTACAAACAAAGAGCCCTCAAGTGATGGGAATAGGACAGAAACGGAGGCCCTTGAAGTTGGTTCTAGGGATATGACATAAGATGCTAACATTGAGAAGAAGGGAAATGCCTTGGTATCAAACAGGATTGTTTCTCCTCCTAAGGAAGATCAAATCAATGATAAAGATACTTGAGTCAACTCAGGAGAAAAAGGATCAGGCTAAAAGGGCAGCCCATCTTTTCAAAGATAGCTCAAGTTTGAGGCTAATGGGGGTACATGAAGAACAATATAGGAGGCCTAAAGTGTTGTTGGAATAAAAGAAAGATGGTGAAGTTACTCTAAAGGAGCTAGTGGAGGAGATTAGGACTCATATTCTAAGAAATCAAGGTACTAGTCAAGGGAATGAAAGGAAAGAATGGTTGGAATCTAAGGAATTGTTGGGATTTGGAAATTTTACATCTCAACCTAACCCTAAGTTGTTATTTGAGGAGTCATCAGAAGAAGATTGGACACAAGTTAATGGCAAACAAAAAAGGAAGGGTTGACCTTCTCTAAGAGATACAAGGGCTTGGGAAATAGTAATGTATGTGGCTATTGGGAAACATAAGACTTTGGATGGCCTTTTAGGGGCCAAAAATAAGAAGAAATAGCTAGAGGCTTTGGTTCTCCTAGTTAACTTAGATTTGTTTCAATGAATATTTTGTTGTGGAATATTAGAGGACTGAATAGTCCTTTCAAACAACACTTGCTTAAGACCTGTTTGATGGAAACTAAAGTGGATAGTTTGTTAATTCAAGAAACTAAGATGAAAAAAGTTACCTTTGATAAGACAGTTAGAAATGTTTGTCCTATTGTGGATTACTTTGTTTGTGATGTTGATGGTGCTTCTAGTAGTATTGCTACCCTGTGGAATCCTGCCAGATTTAAGGGAACTAAATTTCTTTCCTGTAAAAACAACCTCATAGTGGTTATGGAAGATCTTATTGCCTTTGATAAATTGAACTTGATAAATGTTTACACACCTAATTCTTATGGTGCTAGAGCTAGGTTGTGGGATTCTTTGGTTTTGAGGATGCTAATGGGGCAAAATGATTTTTGGATGCTTGGAGGGGACTTTAATTCCTCGTTGTTTCCTTCTAAAAAACCTGGGGGTCTAGATTATTATAGCACGATAGTTAGAGTAAATAAACCATGCATCCTCAAATAAATGTGTAGTAAAAGTTATAATAAATACTTCATCATCATCATCATGGAGTGATATTGAGTAGTTATCATCATTAAAATCCTTCTTGGACTTCTTCTCCATGTACTCCTTGATGTTCGCTAGTCTCGCCATAGTTTCAATACTGTTGAAAAGGAAGTCGTCTATAGAAATTGCGGGAGAAATTGAAGTGATTGGAGCTAAAATCTTGAGAAATTGAAGTATAGCATCAAATATTTAGCTGCCACACGATTTAAACCAGGTTCCATTATATCCCCTTCCAATTTTAATGTTTGTTTAGAAAAAAGAACAATGATTGAATGTCTAGGCTGAAACAAAATAAATAAATGTAAACTTTTGAGAGTGCAATTTTACAATTAAATGGGTTGTGAGTCTTTTAAGTACTTCTTGGAAAAATTGAATTGTGCTCATTATGTTAAATTCATTCAGCCCTTGAAAACTCAATTCCTTGGAGTATTTTTTTATTTAGTAGCTTGCTTTGTTTTTCCCCAATTTGACTGCAAAATTATCAGAGTATTACAACCATTGCACTTTACAAATTCCCATTCTTCACATAAGTGTATTCCTCTATTTAATTATTCTTTTTTTAAGGTAATGAAATAGTATACTAGGTTATCGTTTTTCTTCTCTATCGATTGGGAATTATGTAAGTCTCTTAAACCAATCTTTATACTAGTGTAGGTCCTGCTGTAGCGTGCTTACTATGTCTTCCTATAGCCGTGCTCCTCATCTTTCCTTGTATCACTCATTTAGATGTCTCGCCCCTCTTCTTTTTATTGCACTCTTATTGGGTAGGGCGGTCTATATTTAATTGGTGTGTAATTTTACTAACCATGGTATAGGAACTGTGTACAAATCAGATTTAATTTAGAGAGCTATCTTTATGCGTGACACCCAATGACCTTTAAGACAAGTTGGTACAAAATAGGAACCAAAATAGCATTGGCAAGCTATCTCTTTTCTTCCTCTATTTTTAGCATATTTGTGTCTTTACTTTTGCAGGTGATATATAATACTAGGCATGGCTGATGGCATTGTTTTGTTGATGTTAAAGTCTTTGTTTGGCGTTCAAAAGTATGTAGCTGCATGTAATATTCGATGGTCATGCTTGATGTTTGCAATTTTATTCATCTGAGAATTTCATTAAAATGTTCTTTGGAGTTTGTTGCAAACTTACCTTACTCGAAATTCCATGGTATAAATTTGATGTATTTTTCTAGATTTGGAGATCGCTGCTATCCTGTATGATTGGCGTCCATGTGATGTAGCGCTATTTCTTTGAAGCTGGATGCATAATTCTTTAACCCCTACGTCTAATTTCAGTAGCCTGCAAGTCGTATTTCTTCTGTAGGAATGTTCGATTCTAATTAGATTATGATTTTTAGCCCCTATGCATTTGTGAAGTAATTTAATAGTGTGGAAGTTTTGAAATAAGAGTATAGACTTCCATTATGGATCTTTTAAGTTATGTGTATAGGTGTTGATAGGCATCGGTGGTATCTTGAATCCGTTTGTACATTGAATTTTGATTTAAAGTGTAATTATGGCATTTGATGCCTTTAGAATAGATAAACTCTTTGTCTTAAATTTTTTATGGAGATAAGCTTGATTAGTTATTCATTATATAGGAAGCAATACATTTGGAGTTATTGGAATTGTAAGTAAATTGTTTATATAGTTGGATATAGCTCACTATGAGTTCGGTACCATGCATTTAGATTACAGATTAAATTGCATGAATATCGCCCAGGTCGACATTCTGTGGTTTGCAAATTGGCATATATATATATAGGCATACAGACGTAAATATTATGTACACATGGTATTATTTTAATTTACTACTTTGACAACAACGTTTGGTTTAATCTATCTATATATATATGTATATGTATGTATGTATAAATGTATAAATATACATTGATACCAAGGTATTTATGAAATATATTGTTGTATAGTAATTTATCACTTAGGTAATAGCATTATGTTTAATACATGCATATGTACACATGTATGCATATGGTACTTCTAGCTAAATTTAACTGTTGCCCTTAATTCTAATTGAATATGTCGGTTGAATAATTGAAAATAGGGGGAAAACAAGATAAGGTAGAATTGAATTAATTTGTAATTAAATACATGAAGAATTTGATTATATGGAATAATAGATTATTTGTGAGTTAAGATAGACTCTTAGTAAACATGAAATGGTCGCTTGTATTCCCATTCTAGATTATGTGTTTTATTATTGCCTTGAGCTATTTTTTATTAGAAGTAAATACAGGTTTTGAAGGGGCATGGAAACCTTTACATCATAAAGCAACTGAAATATAAGAAAGCATCATAAAGCAAAAAACAACCCAACAACAGTGACACATCAGCAAAAAAAAGCCAAAAAGGAGGACCCCACTAGCAGCACTACATGCTTTTCAATATATCTACCGCCTCCACGTCGCTAGCCATAGCCTTCTGAGATTCATCAAGAACATCATAAAATTACTTCCCAAATGCCCCAACTTGAGCTTTAGTTTTGTTCCTAGTCCTGGCTTTAGGTCCATCCGTATTAACCTTAGAAATAAAAAAATACCTTTCTCCCTACCCTTCCCAACAACACCTTCCACCTCCATTGGCTTACCAACAACACTGACCTTTTCAGCATGAGCACTACCTTTACACTTCTTAATGCTAACTAGAGGAGAAGTCACAACTGCTGAATCAAATTTACCAACAGATTTATGCACCTCCCCACCTTTCATCACAATATCCCAAATTTTCACCATTTTCCCCTCAAGGATGATGATTCTACCCTCAAGATTCTATTTCATTTTGAGAGTTCAAGCCACAATAGTGTTCGCCATAGTGTTTAAGGATTTAAAAAAATCATCTATCTGATTCTAGACAGAGGTCCCCTCAGCCTTACTCACCACTCCCCTAACTTTGACATTAGTTTTGGTGAGTTCATGAAAAAACCATTTCGAAAGCTTAAAAAAGACAATGGAACCCTCACAAGCAGTTCCAAGCACATCAGACAAATCTTCTCTATCAATATTAAAAACCCCTTTCCCTATAGCATCTTCCTCCTCAGAGGAACTAACCCTTTCCTGACCAACAGGGGTGTCCTTACCTTTTTCACCAACAATTGGAGTCTTGAGTTTGTGGATGGAGCTCACAATATCCTCCACCACCTTTCTCTTCTTAAGCCTCTCCAAATCCACATACTAGGTTTCCATAACAACATCAGTATCCCTGGACTTATCTTTTAGCTGCACTTCCAACTTGACACTCGGGGAATCATCAACAAAGAGGCCACCTGTAATAGTGAGAGGAAACTCCTCCATAATTTGACCCGTAGTCCTTAGAACCCTTTTCTTCATGCTTCCCTCCTCCAAATCCTTCTTCTTTTTAGCTACAGGGGGTAGTGAGGAAGCCTCGCCATACATATCATTCTTCACCTTTGCACCCCTACTCGGAAAATCAGCAGCCACCTCATCACTATAGGTCAAATAACGCTCACTGGCACACGGTTCCCCTTTTTCATCTTTCCCGTAGCAGGGACATGTGGACCCCCCTCCAAAGAAGCAAGTGAATCAGGAACGTAGCCCACATCCTCCTTCGACTCAGACTCTTTTTCCAAAATCAATTTCTTTTTCTTGCTTTTTTGCTGGCTGGTTCCTCCTCAGAAGCAGTCTCATACTCCTTAGTAGGTTTGGATTGTTTACCCTTCAGGGTGACAATAGGTTTAACAACCTCAAAAGTCTTTGCATAATTAGAAATGAGGAGAATTAACCCCACATGCAAGAAATGGTTTTTAGGGTTTTTCTTGTGATCCTTAAGACCCAAATCAAGAGACATCAAAAGATAATAAGGGAAGGAAACCCTCTTCTTATGACAAAAGTGATTAAGTAGAATGAAATGGTAAGCATTTACCACTAAAAATCAGTCTTCCAATGTTATGTAACGTATTATCTCTTCTGAAACATCTCCCCATAATGCCTTAAGGGAACTTCTTTGATATCCTCAACTCCTTGTTGTCCTCAAATCCTGCTCTTCATTATCTTTGAAAAAATTCATAGTGGTTTGCGCCTCCTTTTTATCCCTAAAGAATTTCATTCCATCTATTTCAAGCCAGTAATAATAGCTATAAATTCTTCATTGACCTCAAATTTCATCCCATAAAGCTTCAACACCCTATCATTCCATCGTTTAACAAAAAGCATCATTACTTTAGGATTATCACCATGTAATTTCTCCATATAAGGAGTAAATCCTCCTTTCTCCAACACCTGCCACACCTCCTTTCTTTTCTTAGCAGCTTCACATGAGAAGGGTTCGACCCGATTTCTATCTCCACGCATATCACCACAATTCGTAGAAAACACCTTGAGAGCTCCAAGCACAGAGCAGAGAAAACTCTGGAAGACAATGCACAAACCACCCAGAATTCATGTGAGGCCATAAATGGAATAGGGGAGAATAAAGAACTATTCCCTATGACTTCTAGGTCCCGTACCATTTGCTTGATTCAAATCTTGCTTCCCATCCTTTCTCATAATAATCGGCCATGTGAGGAAGGACATGCACACCTCCAACCATAACATGAAGTTATTCAAATTAAAAATGGCTATCATGGTTCATAGTTGCAATAACCTCTATAGGGAGAGGGTCATTCAAAACCCAATCCCTAAACTCTCTAACACCAATGTTAGCAAAAATTTTCACTAACCCATTACCTTCCCTCAAAATGTGTGATATGTAATACTCATCAAAATATTTCAAAATATCAATTGAGTCCCTTATCAAAGACTCAATAGTCCAAGATGGAGGAACACAATTTTTCAAGCTATTAATGATATTAATAGATTCCCCCTCCAACCACACTCTCCTATAGCCTTTGTATTGTGCCAATTTGAGACCATGATAGGCCGCGTTTATAGTTAAGTGAATGATTATTGAATTGGAAATAATTGTGGGTTATTGTATATATGTTAAGTCATTGTGGGAAGAAAATGTTCGAAGTCTTCCAAAGGCTTGGGAAATGTGTTGTGGGTGAATGGTTGTGTTGAACCCTTGCATTGATTGACATTTTACTTGTTATGTGTTGATGTGGTTATTAGCCATGCATTACTTTTTCATTATTACAGTTGTGTTTGAGAGCAAGATGGTGTATTCCTTGCTCGAGATATGCATATACTTTTGTGGTTTTTCTTTATTGGTACATACTGCCTTTACCTTGTTGATTCTATTGGGTCTCTTATCTGCTAGTAGGGAGAGTGGCTCTCAATGGGGGTTGGCGCACAAAGTGGCGCCAAGGTAACCCATATGAGAGTTTCTTAACTCAGTGATAACTTAAAATGAATTACGGGGTTGGGTAGTCTACACACTAATCAAGGTGAGTGAATGCCTCGTCCATGTTTGTAGTGCTCGTTTAGGCTAAGGATGGGTTGAGAATGCCTGGTTGGAAAGACCAACTTCCTTGTCCTCACATAAGGAAGATTGGTTTTGTATGTGTCACCCTATGGGGTCGGCAGCTAGTGAGAGACTGCCAGGGTAACCATAGATGGGGGTTGAAGGCTAGTGATAGGCTACCAGGGTAACCCATGTTAGGACCATGTGATGACACTCTTCCCTCTACAGACTAGTATTCACTTTTTTTTTCTATCCCTTCGGTATGTGATGTCCTCTGGAAGTAATGTATGATATTTTGTGTCGTGTTGTTGTTGTGATGTCAGTTGTGGTCATCTTGTGGTTGTTTTTGTGGGACTAGGTGTTATCTCCTAGCACAGGGGGTGGACCTTAGGGTTCCACATGGTCAGGTGGAATGTGCATTGTACTCCATTAGGTTCCCTCACTTTTCTCATGTTCGAGGTGGCTACTTTTGGATATGATAGTTAATTGGATTGTTATGAGATGTTATTATATTGTTGATATGATTTGGATAATTTTGATTAGTTGATCTCTTAAATGTGATGAATAAAATGTAATTCATTTTGATGATGAAAATTGTTTAATGCAATGAGTTACAGTTATTGTTAGTTTAGTAAATGGAAATCTAGTAGCGTAGTCACAGACCTTAGAGGACTAGGTTAGAATTTAAGCTATTGTTTCATTTACAATCTCGTGAATATTGCACTTTAAAAAAAATGTTTCATTTTTAGGTGTTTAGTGATTTGTCCTCTAGGGTTTCATGGCAGGGCATTACATACCATGAGAAATTTAAATTTTGGGAATTATAAAGGATCCTCCCATTGGATACTATGACAAGGTATTTAATACCTGCATGAAACACCTACATTTGGAAATTTGGTTAATATGATAGTTATGGAATAATCTATGAAATGTAAGAGAGGTGTAAGAGATGTAAGATGGGTTCATTTCTATTTCAAGTTGCTTGACATTGATTATGGGGCATTGGATGTTGGAAAGTGGCTCATGATTTTGACTCCTAATTCTCATGATTTTGACTCCTAATTCTAAGATACTACTTGACAGTTGCTTATTTTAGATTTTTCAGTCTAATGAACTCATGGGATAAAAAAGTGTAAGTTTATTTTGCATGTACTCTTATGCTACTAGATTATTATCATTTAGAAGGATAAGTGGATTGTACTGTACACTTTTATTGTGATTAATATAAGCTTGAGTCTCTTTGATGGTAGGGGTTTTCGCACAATTTTTTCTTCACATATATCTTGTGTTCATATGGTTTGTATATTTATGTTTCCTTCTCCATTAATTAATTAATATTGTATGGTGTATCACATTTTTAATATGATTGGATCACTTTATTATTAATTTTATCATTATTTCATTAAACTTGTAATCTTTTTTTGTATCAGAGCTATGACTTGATTTAGAAAGGGATACCTTTCTTCTACTGTTGTGGATTTTTGTGGTTGGTGTGGGATTATTTCTAATGTATGGAGATAAATAAAATATATTATCCAATGGAAACTAATTTAAATAGCTCACACAACATTGAGAAACACTCTTCACAAAGAAAAATAAATTACAATTCTTGTTACCGTTCTTGTTAGTTTAGTAAATGGAAATCTAGTAGCGTAGTCGCAAACCTTAGAGGACTAGGTTAGAATTTAAGCTATTGTTTCATTTACAATCTCATGAATATTGCACTTTAAAAAAAAAATGTTTCATTTTTAGGTGTTTAGTGAGTTTTCCTCTAGGGTTTCATGGCAAGGCATTACATACCTTGAGAAATTTAAATTTTGGGAATTATAAAGGATCCTCCCAATTTGGATACTATGACAAGGTATTTAATACCTATATGAAACACCTACATTTGGAAATTTGGTTAATATGATAGTTATGGAATAATCTATGAAATGTAAGAGAGGTGTAAGAGATGTAAGAGGGGTTCATTTCTATTTCAAGTTGCTTGACATTGATTATGGGGCATTGGATGTTGGCAAGTGGCTCATTATTTTGACTCCTAATTCTAAGATACTACTTGATGGTTGCTTATTTTATATTTTTTAGTCTAATGAACTCATGGGATAAAAATTTGTAAGTTTATTTTGCATGTAATCTTATGCTACTAGATTATTATCATTTAGAAGGATAAGTGGATTGTATTGTACGTGCTTTTATTGTGATTAATATAAGCTTGAGTCTCTTTGATGGTAGAGGTTTTCACACAAGTTTTTCTTCACATATATCTTGTGTTCATATGGTTTGTATATTTATTTTTCCTTCTCCATTAATTAATTAATATTGTATGGTTTATCACATTTTTAATTGGATTGGATCACTTTATTATTAATTTTATCATTATTTCATTAAACTTGTAATCTTTTTTTGTATAAGAGCTATGACTTGATTTAGAAAGGGATACCTTTCTTCTACTATTGTGGATTTTTGTGGTTGTTGTGGGATTATTTCTAATGTATGGAGATAAATAAAATATATTATCCAATAGAAACTAATTTAAATAGCTCACACAACACTGAGAAACACTCTTCACAAAGAAAAATAAATTTCTTGCAACAAATATGCAACTTTGGTTTGCTACTTGCAACCATCTCAAATTGAATTAAACTTTGAAAATAAAATACAACAATCCAAATAGGAAAATGGGATGCAAAAAGACCTTACAAGACTCCCAGTAATAATAGAAAAAATGATTTGCAATCAAAAAATCAAAGCTTTGCAACAAAACTTCTCTCCAACACCTGCAACAACAAACCACTCTCAACAATCACAACTCTTCAATCTGCAACTATTAGTGATGTTTATGCCACTGAAAACAATCTCAAATCTGCAACAACACCATAAAAAACCTTCCTGAAGGTATGCTACACCCTCTCTATGTCTTCCTCTATAATTTGGAAAACTTCTTTGAAAAAGGAAATTTATTTTCTTTTACACAAGTTGTCGTCTAAATGAAATGAAATGTGAATTCATTTAGTTTTAATTTCCTTTCATTCCAACCCACTCTTAGGAAAATCAATGCCCATCTCAAGGAATATCTAATGAAATTAAAATTCATCAATTAAAATTAATAAAATAATCTTTTCAAACCTCCAGACTTGTCAAATATGGAAGACAGTGCTTTAATGGCTTTCTTGCTTTCATGAATAAAGCAAAAATCATTTTTTCCCAATCTTGGCATCCACCTTCAAGATCCCTATTTTTTAGGAGTTATGGAATTTAAAATTTGGATTTATAAGTCAAATCGAAGGTCTCTCAAAAACCCACACCTCCATTTCTTTTTTTGGCTTTTTTTGCTTTCAAAGCATATTCTCCACTATCTCCTCTTATCCCATTTTCTTCAAATTTACTCCAAATTTCAAATTCAATTTTTTAACATGACATAACATCCAAATGCACATCAAAATATGAATTTCATGAGACAAACATGAAATTAAATTAACATCAAAAATTGCAACCAAAACTTAAACATCTTTTTGTTGACATAGGATAGCCACTATGCCATGGATGCTCCTGCATCAGACACCCACAGTAGAAAATAAATGTTTCATGAGTGTGACTCATAAAAATTTGTAGATATGATGCTCATTCTGAACCCACCTTTTTTCCTTGTCCACTAGAATTTTTTTACACATCAAATTTTGCAAACTTACAACATAACCATGTTTCATCCTTCCTCTACTACCCATCACATAATTCAAAGCATCAAATTTGATTCCCAACCATTATACTTCATCAAAATTAGAACTAAAAATTATAATTATACCCCCTCCTTCATCAAAAAAAATTTATTCATTTACCTCACTTTCTGTTCTACCTTTTTTATCTCTTTCCACTATGTCCCCTTCATGAAATTGCACTATTTTCATGCCTTTTGAAGGACATGACACTGCTACAACCTACTTTTCTTCACTCAAAATAGTGTTAGTACTACCATAAAAAGACTCAATTTCCATATTACTTGACAAGGAATCATGATTACTAATAAAAAAAATTCACCTCCATTGTTCTCAAGCAAGGATTCTCCAGAAAACTCTTCATTAACCTTCTCACTCCACTCTTCCAATTCAACTTTATCAAAAGTAATTTATGCTGCAACAAAATTGTCTATTCCTTCATTCTCTTCCTTTTCAAAGGAAATAATAAAATCAGATTTTACCTTACCCTTTGCAGCTACCTTCATTCCACTTGAGATCTCTGCTTCAATCTGAGTCAACAATTCACCTTTCTCATCTTCCTCATAGTTAGTGTCAACAAAGCCAACATATTCATACTTCATACCATCTAAAATTCTAATTTCATCAACCAAAAAAGACCTTGCATTTTTTCAAACCTTACCCATTTCTTCTTTCAATGGCTTGAATTTGTGTTTCACTCCATCCTTCATCAATGCGTATGTGTTAGCATAACCATCGTGCATTGTCTTCTTGCCAAATTTCCAAGGCCTTCCTAACAAAATATGACATACATTCATAGGAATAACATCACATAAAATTTCATCTCTATAGCCTCCTATATTAATATTTACCAAACTTTGTTCACTGATCAAAACTTTCCTATCATATTATAGCCATGCTATCCTATACACATGTGGATGCCTTCTCTCTAGCTGCAATTTTCTCACCATCTCTTTAGAAACAAGATTTTTTTGCTACCTCCAACTATAATGAATTTACATTCCTTATTATGGCACTTGCATCTTGTTCTAAACAAAAAAATTCTTTGAATTGATCCATCATCTTCGTTCAACAGGGTTCTCCTTGCCATTAAAGTTTCACCATCTTCCACCTCTTCAAAATGTGTTGAGTGTGCATCTTTTCTCAATTTATGTTTGTTGCTCTATTCTAATTTTTAGTCCTTCTTGGTATTTCCTCTTCACGAGGACATTCATATGCCCTATGACCATCTTCTCCACACTTAAAACAAGTTACTCGAAAGCTTTCTCTTCCAAAACCTCTACCTGATCTTCCTCTACCTCTTGAATTTTGATCTCTAGGACCATATGAGTCATCATACCTCTGATTTTTGTTGTTGTTTTGGTCTTCTTTTTCTGATTTTTCTGATTATTTTTTGCTACATATGTTCTTTCTTCAGCCTCCCTTTCATGGCCTCTTCCCTTCTGCTTATTTTCAAACCTCTTGTTCATCATTTCTTCTATCTTCAATGCTATTTGATAAGCATCTTCCATTGTCACAACTCTGAAAAGTGTCATCTCTTCTTGAATGCTTGATCTCAACCCATTTATGTATCTTGCAACCTTTTCCTTGGTTTCCTCTGAGTGTCCAATTCTTATAAGAATTCTATGGAATTATTTAATGTATTCTTTAGCAATCTTGCTTCCTTGCTTCAAACCTTGCATCCTCTTGAGCAAATCCAATTTGTAATCTACATAAATAAAAATTGTCTTTTCAATCTCTCCACCATTTTATCCCATTTGGTAATTTTATCTTTTCCTCTTCTTCCCCTTTCTAATTGGAACTCTCTCCACCATATTGAGGCATGTCCTTTCAACCTTGTCTTAGAAAATTTCACTCTATCAAGATCCTCTATCTCTTCAAATTTGAAATACTCTTCCATTTCATTAATCCAATCTACCAATTCCTCTGGATTCAAACTTCCATTAAATGTAGGCACATCTATCCTAGGCCTTTTTCCTATCTTTCATAATGTAATTACCAAAGGATCATGAGCAACTGCTACTGCTCCTGCACTTCCTTGACTCCCAACTTGACTATCATTCTTTGTGCTTTCATCTTCATCATCACTTCTTGGGTCTCTCATTCTTGTAAATCCTCCTTATATCTTCTTGTAAAGTCTCAACCTGCCTTCTCAAGGCTCTAAAATCATCATCTATGACAAAATTATCTCCTCTTCCTCTACCCCTACCATATGGGGCTCCCCTGGGATACATCTCTGCAACACCAAAACTCACAAGTCTTGGTGTAAACTGCCTCTCTTCAATGGTCTGTTTACACTCTCAAGATCTTGTTGCTTTGATACCACTAATGTATGGAGATAAATAAAATAGATTATTCAATGGAAACTAATTTAAATAGCTCACACAACACTGAGAAACACTCTTCACAAAGAAAAATAAATTTCTTGCAACAAATATGCAACTCTGGTTTGTAACTTGCAACCAACTATCTCAGATTGAATTAAACTTTGCAAATCAATTACAATAGTCCAGAAAGGACAATGGGCTGAAAAAATCCTTTAAAAGACTCCTAGTAATTACAATAAAAATTATTTGCAACAAAAATTCTCTCCAACACTTGCAACAACAAACCACTATCAACAATCACAACTCTTCAACTACAACTATTGGTGATGTTTATGCCACTACAAACAATCTCCAATCTACAACACCATCAAAACCCTTCCTGGAGGTATGTTACGCCCTCTTTATTTCTTCCTCTGTAATCTGGAAAACTTCTTTCAAAAATAAAATTGATTTTCTTTTACACAAGTTGTCTAAATGAAATGAAATGTGAATTCATTTAGTTTTAATTTCCTTTCATTCCAACCCACTCTCAGGAAAATCAACAACCATCTCAAGGAATATCCAATGAAATTAAAATTCATAAATTAAATGAATAAAATAATATTTTCAAACCTCCAGACTTGTCAAATATGGAAGATAGTGCTTTAATGACTTTCTTGCTCTGAGGAAAATCAACACCCATCTCAAGGAATATCCAATGAAAATAAAATTCATAAATTAAATGAATAAAATAATATTTTCAAACCTCCAAACTTGTCAAATATGGAAGACAGTGCTTTAATGACTTTCTTGCTTTCATGAATAAAGCAAAAATCAGTTTTTCCCAATCTTGGTGTCCACCTTCAAGATCACTATTTTTTAGGAGTTGTGGAATTTAAAATTTGGTTAAAATTCAAATTGGAGGTCTCTCAAAAACCCATGCCTCCATTGCTTTTTCTGTATTTTTTGCTTTCAAAGCATATTCTCCACTATCTCCTCTTATCCTATTTTCTTCAAATTTACTCCAAATTTCAAATTCAAATTTTTAACATGACATAACATCCAAATGCACATAAAAATATGAATTTCACAAGACAAACATGAAATTCAATTCACACCAAAAATTGCAACCAAAAATTAAACATCTTTTTGTTGACACGAGATAGCCACTATGCCATGGATGCTCCTGCATCAATTTCAATCAATGGCTTTACAAATATAAGCGTGGTTAGAGAATCATGACAAGCGCATCTTATTCAACAAATGGGAAGTTCAATGGATCCAAGTATAAGTTATAGAAAATGAAACATGGAGGATCTCTTATTGCAAAGAGATCAATGGAGTTATGATATATAGATAAAATTATGTTGGGTTATCAAATAAAAACTAGAAGAAACTCAACAAGATTTCTCAAGGGACAATATGATTGTGTCTCTTTGATTCTATCCTTATAAATATTTTTGAGGCTCGACTACCACATATAGCTTGTGGAGATGGATAAGTGAAATCTATCAAACAATTAGTCTACTAAATAAATTATATTCCTTGAAAATGAAGGAAAAATATCTTAATATTTTTAATCTTGCTTTGATCTAGCTAGGAAGTATAGATGTTAAGCTTGATGAAGAGGATGAGTGCATTTTTTGTTTTTTCTCTTTACTTATATCTTGGGAGATCTTAATAGTTGAAATTAGTGGTGGTATTCCATGGCCCAAGATATATGTCATTTTTACTACTTTGGTTACATGAGAAAATTCATGGATGAGACCTAAGGAAAAAGGTGGTAAGAACAAGTGTGACAAGGAGGGGTTCAATTCAAAAGGATGACATAAAACCCTTATTAATAGTAGGTTAAAATGTTGGAACTATGGGAAATGATATCTTTTGAAGAAGGAAATACATAAACAAGGTTTTTTTTTTAAGATTCCTCTATAAAAAGTTCTCTAATGAAGAAAACAATGTTTTTAATCTTAGTTAATATTTATAGTGATGACTCATGGATTATTAAAATAGGCAGCTCATATCACGACTCTTGTAAAGGATTGGTTCTCTTCTTATAGAGAATACCATGGTGTTAAGGTGTTTCTTGGTGACAATAGTTCACACAAGATTGTTAGCAAAGGGAGAGTAAAACTTGTGTTAGTGATGAGTGAGTAAAATTTCACATATGTGTTGCATATTATTGTGCTATCATGAAATTTACTTTTGGTTTGTAAGATGAATGATGTTGGAGTATATGTGAAAATTGATTGGAATGGTTGCAAGTTTCCTATAGGGAATCGATTATTGGCTAAGGGATCTCGAAGTGGTACTTTGTTTAAGCTTGAATCATCTATGTATTGTAGCAATGCCTATATAATTGGAAATTATAATTCATGTATGTTGTGGAACCATACGTTCAGTTGTATTGGTGAAAAGGGGCTTAAGAATCTGTTAACAAAAATATGGTAGATGGATTTTTTTTATTCTATGCATTTTAATTTTTGTGAGTACTATGTGTTAAAAAATATAACAGAGTTCAATTTAATTCTAGTAGCACTAAAGCAAGATATTGTTGGAGGTTATTCATAGTAACATTTTTGGTTCTATGGATGTTTTAAACTATAATATAAAGGTTCTATATATAGGATCCTAACCTAACAACAACAAGAAAATGACTATAAAATAACTTGTACAACAACTACTACTATATAGAAGATATATTTCAATGTCACGCCCTATGCTAAAAGAAAATCATGATGAACTACACCAACCAAATTTAAAAATTCAATAAACACTAACACCAAACACTTATTCCAAAAACCTAAACTAAACAAGAAACACCATTCCTTACAACAAAAAACCTCAAGAAAAACTAGGGAGAAGCTACAATAGACTATCAACATAGAAAGATACCATCATCACTGACCATATTTGTTAAAAGATATATATGGCCATGATATTTGCAACTACTTGGATGTATTTTCTTCCAAATTTTATAGGAATCTGTGTAGACCTTATTTATTGAAACTAGGATTACCTCCATCATTAGTGTAAACAAATAAATCATTATCACCACACCACATATCGTGATCCCATTTCTCACTTCTATTCTACTTAACACACACATCAACAATCCATTCTCTAGCAACAATATAATGTGACCATTTTTAAGCTCTAGTGTTCCATTATGGAATGAGATCACCATGTTCTTCATAGACATGCACAAGTCTTGATATAAATCTTTCAAAAATTATAATCAACCCAAATCTCATGACTATCCTCTTACAATTGCATTATAGATGCATATATAATAATACCTAGGATTTAACATGATTGCTTTCCAAACACATACATTGGCTTAGCTTTGAAAATATCTTTTTCACTTCGATATCAAATACTTTGATTAAAACTAACAAATCCATTATACTCTCATACATTTCCTTATTCTCAACAACCTTTTCCAAAACTTATGCTTTAAATCCTATGAAATAATTTCCCTTGAATGGAAATGACCATTATTTGATAAACCTTCATCTCCTAATATTGCATTCACTAACCTTAAATTGGCCCCTTCCTCATACTTGAATATCCTCTTTAGATGATGTTCTAAACTAGGTGATAATCTTTGGTGACAACTTTATTTTCAAATATTATTGCTACAATTATCCCTATATGAAAAGACTTGGTACATTTAATGCATTTTTTAAACCTTTAATTATTGTAAGGATGATTAGATTGTATGCTTTAAGTGCTTTCTCTTTCATGGTTGAATTTTTTGGAGTGATTTTATGATGTCTTGTTTCCATGCTAATGTATATATATAGATATATATTATGACCAATTAGTTGTAGGATTCAAGGTTTAATCCTTCCAAATACCTTTGAATTTGTTCATAGAGGAAAAACAACTAGCTCCAAAGAAGGTTATAAAACTCCAAAGAAAGTCACATATCTCCATAGTGAGTCTCTATGTTCTAGGATAGCATTCTGAATGGTGATTTTTCTATGTATCAATGATGGTTCAACCAAATTCACACATCGACTTCAATCTTGATGAGTGTTGTGTATGAATAAGGCTTTCTGATTTCCTTGTTTTGTCTTCTATATTTTATCCTAATCAAATTCAAGCTTCTCTTGAAGGAACCCTCCTTTAGTTGCGGCATTCATGTATTTCCCTGTGCCTTCAATAAAGGATGTCTCCTAGCTAGATTATTGATGCTTTCTTTAAATAAAGAGATCATTAATCTCAAGAATAAAATATAGGAGAGAAGCTCAAATCAACAAAGTCTTCTATCAATTAAATCTTCAATTCAAATTATAGTTTCTAGATTAGAAAATAAGGCTCAAAGATATAACTTGGAGCCATTAGATATCTATAGTTTAGTTCATGTACTTTAGATTGATATATACTCTATCTTTATTTTATATAATTTGACCGACATGTGGTCCCATGAGAGTAAAAATAAGAAGGCAATTTATGTGATTTTGCATTAGCTTCAAGAGATCCCTCCAAAAGGAGAGTTGGGCCCACTCTACTAAAAGGAGGTGATTCTTGGTTTTCTAATAGATATTGTTATAATGTGTTGTGATTAAATTATTTATCTTTGTCATCTCATCTTGTCAACCTACAGGTGTTCTCAAAATCATAAAAATCCAAAAATCAAAACAAAACAATTATCTTTCAATATTTCATTTTCATGTATGAACCTCCTTCAATTTTATGTTGAACAATATTTCCTTCATTAACTTGATTCTATTTTGTTTAGTTCCAACATGTGTTTTTAATTTCCATTTCATTCTAATATAAAAGTAATTTTTCTTTCATTTTCATTTAGTATTTAGTTTTACATGTGTGTGAAATAGATGATAGAATAGATGTTAAATTATGTGTGGGTTTTTATGTTACAATCAAGATAGTAGGAAGTGAGAGCTTAGCTAGGATAATTCACATTTTTATTATCAAAACTTAGAAACCAGACCATCATTTTAGACTGCTCCAAACAAATCCTTATTGCAAACAACTCCAAACACCACCCTAGATTGATAAAGCTAAATGGTAGTAAATTGATGAATACAAAAAACCTACCATTTTTTGCACCACTTTATTAAGAAACCCTTAGTTGGCACAATAAAATATTTGCATTCAAGACCAATTCTAGGGGAATCCTCAAACCAAGTATCATGTCAAGAATCACACACATCCCCTATGGATGAAAATAATGGAGATGAATATTGGCCAACCAATAGAAATTTCTCCTATTTAATTTCGCTAAATCTTGACAAAAATGAACCCCTATGAAAAAAATATCCTTTAGTATTACCCACATTTAGAGGAATTTTTTTCAAAGATCTAGATCAAATCTCATTTGAAATCAAATTCTAATGTCAGACTTATGACTATGGTACTAACAACCAAAAAAAGAAACTCTTCACCTCCACCATGAAGGAATCGACTTTGTGTTGGCTCATGGATCAATTGTTGATTCCATACACACATGGGATGAAATGGATATTATCTTTCTCAATAAATATCAAGATTATTACAGATTTTGGGATAGGAAGAAAGTTTTTTTTAATGAAACAACTAGAGGATGAAAACTTGGAGGGTAATGTTGGTCACTTCTTGTTTGTCCATAGAAGGTGTGGCAGTGGTTTAGATGAAGATATTAGCAAGACCATTTTCCTAAGAGGAATAAATGAATATATTAGGGAAGTTTTAAAATTAGTGGGGTGTGGAGATATAGACAAATTAAATTTTGGGTAGATTATAGAGGTCTATAACAATTACTCCCACAATCAAGCCAACAATAAGATGCTTAAGAAGGGAAAACCAACAATAACTATCTCACCAAAGTAACGGTGTACCAAGCTAACCTCAAAATTAACATCCTAATTCACTTGAACACCACTCTGGATGGGGTTCAAGCAAACAAGAAAACTACTAAATCATTGGATATTTATTATTTGTGATGTACAAAGAAACTCCCACAC
Source organism: Sequoia sempervirens (assembly GCA_007258455.2). NCBI lineage: Eukaryota > Viridiplantae > Streptophyta > Pinopsida > Cupressales > Cupressaceae > Sequoia > Sequoia sempervirens. The sequence continues at coordinate 37,838 of VDFB02342659.1, read as the reverse complement.
AAAGAATTCCCCTAAATTAGACCAAGTTGTATGGAATTTTTGAAAAGAAATATTCCACTGATGAATATAGTCTACTACTCAAAATTATATATTTATTTGAAAAATACCATAATATGATGAATAACTCAATTTTATTGGCGAAAGGCAACCCAATTTCAGTTCTAACCCATACCCTGGATAGTTTGAGCCAAGAAATCCTCCAAATTGGGGACCAAGCCAATGGTTTGAACCTTAGGGAGGTCCACCTTTACAAATCCCACCACCATAAATGCTACTATAATGGGGATCACCTCGGTCTCCACTTGATTGGATCAACCCAACATGGACCACTCCTCTATGGAAAGACTCAACTCAATGTACTAGCAACCTTGGGCCTCTCAACATAATCCAATACCAATACATTATGAGAATCATCCATAGGTCTTGCCACCTGGTCCACCCAAAAAACCATCTCCAAATTCCAACAAACAAGTTAATCAACTACAATTACTTACCCAACCTGTCAAATCCTAATAATAGTCAACTATAAAAACTAGTCTATAATATAGACTAGAACACTACAACGTTAAGTGTAATAGAAATAAATAATATTTGACTATGTTCATGAAAAAATACCAATAGAATATTCCTTGAAAGATTCACCTATGGTCCCACTCATTGATACTAAAGAAATACGCTTAGAACCATAAATATTTGGAGATTCTCCTAGCCCGATATTGATTCCCTTTCCTAAATAGTTGCAACAAACCCTGTGACTTTAGATGATTCCAAAGAACTCTGAAAAGACTTGTAGGATTCTTAATTGACTAGAGAAATATAAAAGATCAAAATCAAAGTCCCTCTTTTATAGCCATCAAGGACATCCCCAAAATCAACCAGACAATCAAGAACATGTGTTTGAAGACCCCTGAAAGGAAGAGAAAATTGCCGACCAACATCCAAGTGGGGGGAGGGAAACTCTTCAGTGTCTTGTTAGGAAAATTAATTCCATAGAAATATGGAGACACAAGAAGCCATTCCATTTCATTATCCATCAAGGGAATTCCATCATTAAGTGTATTAATTGACTTGTGAGCTACTATTAATGTGATGACCTCAAATATTGTGGATGACTTATCTAGCCTATTTCCATAGTTTTGTAGTTGGTGGATCAATCTATAACAAGAATTGAGGGGGTGTTGGAAGACATCGTCATCACAATAGATATGTGGGAGTATCATATTGACTTCCTTGTCCTTTGAGAAAAGAAAAAAAAATGGATACACAATCATATTGTGTCATTCTTGGTTAGCTACAACAACAAATCTCATTGATTGTCGAAAATGAAGCATGACCATTTCCAATGGGATTAAGCTGAAATAATTGTCTATCTATCAACCTACTAAACCTTATGTGCAATACAACAATAATTTATCGATAAATGATACTAAAAACTCAAATGAGGAGGATTCCTCCGCATTGACCATGGTCACAATAGTTGAATACTTGGAAGGATATCAAGGACAAGGGAATGAGGATCAATTTCCCTCCTCAAGTGAAATAGGACAAGATATCTATAGATGGCTCCAAAGAGTCCCAAGAGACTTTCTGAGAGCATTTAATCGCCCATTGGCATAGGCAACTTCATCTCAATTGGGTTATTAATACATAAAAATGTTGCATCAACTCCTCCCTCATTCTTGTATCTTGAACACAATAGTTACTCAATCCTTATAAGGAGGCTCGCTCTATCCAAATAGGGACAAAATGTCATTTTCCAACCAGATAAGCAATTATCCATCAATAATTGGTTGGAAAACAACAAGGAGATGCCACAGACAAAAGTATTAAAGGACCACACACAAGCCTTTGCATGGGAATACAAAGATATGAAATGGACTCACTTGAGTATCTATGCACACCACATATATATCAAGAACATCTTACCTACGAGATAACCTCATAGAAGGATCAACCTTGTTCTAAGATAAATGGTGAAGAAAGAGATAAAGAAATTATAGTAGGTGGGATTCATGTACCCTGATTTTTACATCGAATGGATCTCACCATTGTTAATTATACCCAAAAAGAATGGAAAATGGAAAGTTTTCATATATTATAGGGAATTAAATAAAGTGAACAAAAAGGATTACTTTCCTCTCCCCTGTATTGATCAAGTTTTAGATGACCTAGCTAGCAGTCGCTATTTTTCCTTTGTAGATGGTCTCATTTGATACAACCATATCTAGGTAGCTCTAGAGGATCAAGAAAGGACTAAATTCACTTTCCCATGGGGAATGTATTCCTATAGAGTCTCGCCCTTTGTGTTATGCAATGCTCTGCCCACCTTTCAACAACTTGCTTGGAAATATTTAGTAACCTAACTAATCCTTGTGTTGAAGTATAGATGGACAATTTCACAACCCATGGAAAAATATTTGAGGACAACCTACAAAGTCTAAATAAAGTCCTAGAATGGTGTAAGGAGTATCAATTATACTCAAACAATGTGAATTTTCTACTTATGGTGACTGAAGGAATTTTTTGGGACACTGTGTATTTTGGGAAGGTATTAAAGTAGACTCTAAGAAAATTGTGATCAATGTGCAAATCCCTGTACCCCAAACTCAAATAGAAGTAAGAAGTTATTTGGGACATGTTTGCTACTATAGAAGGTTCATTAAAGGTTACAATAGGATAGCAGGCCCATTATTTATCCTATTGAAAAAATAATTTGAATTTACTTCAACTAGCGAGTGTTAGCAATCTCTTGCGTATGTTAAGAAGTCTTTGATCACAACACTAGTCATCAAAGGGCCAAATTGGAGAGAACTTTTGCATGTATCCACATTGATGCATCCAACCAAGTCATAGGAGTTGTTTTAGGTCAAACAAGCGAATCTAGAGGCACACATGTCATCTACTACATAAGTAAGAACTTAAACCTGACAGAGAAAAACTATACAACCACATAAAAGGAATTTCTAGTAATAGTCTATGCAATTAATAGATTTCACCACTACATCATAGGGTACAAGGTATTCATCCATAATAATCATGTTTCTATCAAGTATATAAAGAATAAAGTCGTAGTAGTGTTGGTAAATAGATTTGTCACTGCAGATTTCAAAGTGGCTCACCCAATGGCCATGAAAAATATCCCAACAATTACTGGACTAACAACTTTCTTCTATGTTTGAGAGGGTAGTTCCCTCATATGATGGTGGGTTTTGTAGTTTTTGCGTACTTTTAACTTTCAAAAGTACAAAAAGAGAAAGGGGAAAAACTAAAGAAATATGAATTACAAAAACCCCACTAATAGACATACAAATATCCACTGAGATTTCATAACTTATGACAAACTTCAAGAGGGTTTTACCACAATTCATGTTTTGATGTGCAATGATGATAAAAGAAGGATAACAAATCTCAACATATGAAGAAATAGGTTGCTTCAACACATTCAAACCAAGATACCAAAATATGATTGTGTCCATTACATCAATTGCATGTTTTATATATGTTTGAGTAGCTGACCGATGGTTTTTCCACAAAGACAAAGATTACCAATTTGACATACGAAAAACTAGTAATAATAACTCGAAAGTATATTCAAAACATATGATCCAAATGTTTTCTTTATTATCTTTTTGAAATTATACAATTCCAAAAACCCTCAAATATAAAGTGTCAAACCAAAAGCCCTCAAATGTCTCTCCAAAAAGTTCTAAAAAAATCCCTCTTTGTAAGAGTCCCCTTTACAATAATAATAGCCTCATGTTTATAGGCTTCTCTTGACAACTACTTGGCATCTATCTCAACTACCTTTTTGAAATACAATGGTTTTGAAAATAATGAACCTTATTTGGTTATACTTTACATCACTTTTCTAGAAATAAGGTGCATTTTTTAACTTTTAAATACAATATATGACATAAGTCAATTTTCCAAAAAGATAACTTGAAACCCATAACTTCAAATAAAGACATAAGCAAGCATTGTGTCTTTTCCCAATCCATACACTACTTGGTTTCTGAGCAGAGCCATTGTTAAGTGCAAGTTTAGACTTGTGAATCTGCATTCTTTTTCCCTTCATTATGGATTGAATTGGCTCTTTCTTTTAGCTTCACAATCATCCACTTCATTTATTGAGTTATGCAAAGATAACCCTAGACTTAGAGAAGCATGGGTGTGCTATGTTTTTAGATAATCATCATTTGTTTGATTTATGAAGAAACCTCAATCGGCTTAACTTGAAGATGAGTACCACACATTACAACATCCACTTTTTGACTTTGCATTCATGGATAAAACCTAGGTGATTTATAAACAATATAGAAATTTTGTGTTTTATCTAACCTTACTATCCAAAAGTTCTCATTTTCTGACTTTCTTTCTTTGACAACACTGAACATTGGTATCCAACATCCATCATATTCCTTAGTAAACTCCCTCAAATTTCCCTCAAAATTATATGAACTTTAGCATTCCTTCTTCACTGAATCTAAAACATATAAGATGAGATCTAGGACTTATAGGAAGTTGACCAAAGGAACAATGTGTTCTTTCAAAAACATAAAACACATCAAATCCTAGCACCTGGTCACTAGATGGAAGTGGACTTGAGGCATGTGTTACAACAATAAGGGGGTCATCGGTCTATCCAAAGAATGGATAGATTTCTCAATATGGGTGAAACCATCCTTTTCAAAAGTAATAATGCTTTCAAGCATGCTATAGGAAAGAAAACTACATTTCCCATATTACCTTGGTGTTGCATCAAGTTGAAATCAATCCATCTCTAGGTCTCTTGAACTCTATAGTGCCATTATCTTCTTCACCATCTACATAGGAATTCATGTGGTATAGAACAAGAGACTCCTCTACACTGAAACTACCCAATGCATCAATTACTAACAAAGTTTTCACATTAGGCTTCCATGCAAGTGAACAAATTTGTCTATCAAACTCGAACTGCAACAGTTTTCCCTGTTCAACAATCAACAACACTTAATGCTTTGATTGATGTTCAAACCCTATCCCAGCGCTCTATGTTTGCATAAAAGGATGGTAGCGAAGGGTGTTACTTCCAAATTCTTGCTTGTTAAAATGCATTTGCTCGAAAATTTCCACAAAACTACTTCAATAATTTCATCCTATGCATATCGTGCAATCATTACATTCTATGCAATGGCATCTTTTTGAGGCATTCTGTCAAATATTTAGCGTGCTTTGTCTATATTTCCACGCTTTGCATGCATGTAAAACATGGCATCATGCTTTGATAGATATCCATACCTGGTTCAAAGCTCTTGTTTTGGGGAACGCAAAGGATGCTAGCAAACATTGTGGAGTTTTGTTTAACAACTTCCAATCATATTTTCTTGAAAGACTTTATTTACAACTGTAGCTTCAATCTGGCGTGAGGTAAGAGGAGGCTGGAAAAAGTTTGCAGGATTTAGCCTTACGCCTGCCAAGAACATTTGTTTGAAAGTTTCTAAAACCTTTTCAACAAATCCATTCTGTATATATCATGCAATCGTGGCAGTCTATGAGACTACACTTCTTCGAGACATTTTGTCAAACAATTCATGCACATCTATATCTACCAGGCATTTGGAACTGCAACATCTGACATAAATCCATTTTCTATTATGCTTTGATGTATACTTATACGTCGTTTCAATGCTCAAATTTTAACATAGGCGGAGATGATGTTTGCAAAGGCCGTGGAATTCAGTGTTAGACTTGTTAAACAGTTCACACGCCTTGTGTATGGCATTTCATCTTCCTCCCATTTTTAGGTAGTTACCACCTCTATCTTTTCACTATTGTCTATCCAGCTCTTAGAATGCACATGAAAATCAGAATACAATAATTTGTTATTTTCAATTAATTAATAAATATGGTCAAATGTGCATTCTAGGGGTTGAATAGACGGTTCCCATCTTTTCAGCTATCGACTCTTTGAATACTAGCCAGGACCTTCCCCTTGTCAAAATTTTGTGAGTAGTTGTTAACCTGAACAAACTCTAGATAAGTCTTAGTTTTCCCTTGTGATTGGCTCTTGAGAAGCGTTGAGTTAATAACTTGTTAAGAACCCCACACCTTAGCTTTCACGACTTTAAATTTCATAACTAACTTGTTTTGATAAAGGTTGTGAATTCATATAAAAGTGTGCATTTGACATAGAGTTATTAACTTGTCAAAGGAATGCCGATTATTATTATGTTATCAATATTTACTTCTCTTATCGACTTTTGAGAAGGATTTAACAACTTACACAAAATTACACATTTTGAGTAGATTTATTAATCTTCACAACATTGCGCATTTGAATGAACTTATTAACCTTCATAAGATTGTGTATTTTCAATGGACTTATTAACCTTCACAAAACTATCAATTAAGCCTCTATCAACATTTGAAATAGCTTTCAAACTTGCAACTTCTAAAACTTGTCAATCAAGCCTCCAAATGCGATGGAGAAAACAAGCATAACTTTTGACTAAATAGATATTTTCTCATGAAACTTTGCCACATTGTCAATAATGATTCCACAAACCTCCTTGCTAAACCATTTTCCCCTAGCTGCTATGAAACTTCAAATTTAATTATTTTCGTAAATCACCCTACAGAAAATTGAAGTTCTTAAATCTCCTAAACCAAAATGCTTCTTGACCTGCGAACTTGTGGCATTAGGCAAAATGAACTCATAAACACCATTGTAAAATTTTTTTGCATCAACTATTATGGATTTTTAACTTTAATTATTGTTGTGATTTACCACACTATGTGGTTGCTGTGAAAGATTTTTGGATGAGACAGAGGATAATTCTCCTTCAAATTGATGTACCTTTTGGCATAAACCAAATAAGGTATGAAACTTAAAAGATAGATGAAGACAACAAATGATGTGGAAAACACATAACACTATCAATTTGCAACTAGAATTGGCTCATCAAAGGTGCTCGATGCATGACAACACTTATCATTTTGGCACAAAAAGTTTAAATTTTGTAGTGTCAAAACAAGGCTAACAAGTAGGAGGTAGGATCATTTTTTGGTTACTATTGTTATGGGAATTTGACATTACCACTATTAATAAACCAAGAAAAGACAATGTGGTTGCTGACTTCTTATGAAGACTATCTATACAAGGAAATGATGAACCCATGGATGATACCTTTTCAGACGAACACCTATTTTCCATATCAATTCAATCCCCTTGGTTTGCTAATTTGGCCAATTATTTAGCCATAGGGAGCTGCTCTCCACATTTTATTCCAAAATAAACTAAGCAATTAATCATAAATAGCTCTAGGTTTACATGGCTAAATGGCATATTATTCAAATGTTTCCCTAAACATGTCCTATAAATATGTGTGTAGGAAATTGAATTATATGATGTTATATGTGCATGTCATGATGAGCCCTCAAGGAGGTGTTTTTAGTGCTATGAATTGAACACAAGATTCTTGGATTTTGTTACTATTGGCCTATCATGTGTAGATATATCCATCAATATGCCAGGAAATGTGACCAATTCTAATGGATGGGATGACCCACACTCTCTAATGAAATGTCTCTTCACCCTAAACTAACTCTTGAACCATTTGAGAAGCAGGGATAGACTATGTTGGACTGATTGAACACCCTCTAAATGTAATCACTAGTTTGCATTGACTACACCACTAAATGGGTGGAAGTAAAGGCCTTACTTGTAACACGAGCAGAGAAGGTGGCATATTTCCTATATACAAGCACATTCTATAGAAGTCTAGAGCTCCAAGGGTTTTGATCTCATATTAGGGTCCACAATTCATGTCAACCATGATCAAAGCCTTTATAAATAGATAACAAATCAATTATAAAAAATATTCTCCATATCATCATCAAATGAATAAATAGGTTGAGGCGACTAATAGAGAATTGGATAATATTTTGACCAAGACTATTTCAGCCAATAGGGCTAACCGGGTTGATAGGTTAATTGAGGTTGTTTGGGCTTACAGTACCACCTAAAGGACCACCAATTTTAGTCACACACCATAGTGAATCAATGAAGCATCACCCTTCTTGACATACAACTTGGCATACTAGTGATTTTTGTTGTACTTATTGGGAAACAATTTATTAATGAAGTAGTATGGCATCACTAATACTATCTAGTGAGGCCAATGACTCTTGTGTGTGATTCTACCACCAATGAGGTGAGAGGCTCACACAAGTTCCTACCTAGATGCCTAAAGATAAGATTTTGATTATTTAGTGTCAAATTGAATTGGATCATCAATTTATGTGCCTTCATTACTCTATGATGCCTTGTCATCTCACTACATTCCCCACATGTAATAACTCATCCCCACCATGCTATTTTTCATGAGGCAATATCATAACCAATTAGGACATGCGAAAATTCCCAATCACTTTCATATTCTATAATTTTCACTAATGCTCTCCCTACAACTTTCTTGCACCTCTCCTCACACTAATTGCAACACTCCAAAAACAACATTTTTCCTTTGTGTCAAATCCATAGTCACAAGTGCACATATGTGGTAGAAGAGAAAATATAAGCTGGAAAATGTAGTAATTGATTAGCTAAGTTCTAAGGTGCTTACTCAAGTTGGTTGGCGATATTTTTTGTAGAAGTTTCAAGGATTAAAACTCAAATTGGTCAAGGAATTCATGCATAATTATCGTCTTAGGTTCTCTATGGTCAAGGGAGTTCATACCACAATAAGGCCAACTATCATCAGATAGCTTGCTAGAAATCTAGACCTCATGGAGGATATTGATCACCCATCTCTACCACGAGGCCACCTAATTGGAATATCTCATTAATTTTCTTGCATTTCTACACCATTTCCTACAATTGATGATCACCAAAGTTAAATGTGATAATAGCTAGATAATCCACCATGACCTTATCTATTTAGCAATCAAGCACCACTTTCTGTAATAGGTAAATGGCCAAAGAAACTGGGAGGATTTCCTCCAACTTGAGCCACCCAAACCAAAGAAAAAAAAGAGGAATGTCTCTGCTCCTTCCTCCACTTCTACAATTCCAAATTCTTGCTTCTCCAAATGGCTTAAAAGAGTCTCAAAGCCTCCTATCATCAACATCAAGTAAGAGGAAGAGTTGGTTGTTCATACAACACAAGAAAAATGATGACACTATCGGTTTTTCCCCCAAAAGGATGTATATGATGAAACCACAGATGCTACAAGGGGTTGCTAAGATTTTTGGAAGCAAGTATTCAAGCCACCCAAACCCCCAAAGCATAGAATTGCAGAGCCCTCTAGAGGGAAGGGAAGCAACCTCCCTCTGAGACAATTAAAGGGGGTTAGTTTACACAAACCTTGCAAGCCCTAGCTTTTTCCAAGACAGAGCATGAGTTGCAAAAGTATAAACACAAAATTCTAGATATTCAACAAATCTTGGCCACTAAGAATAATGATTAAGAGTAAATTTGATTGTGAGCTATGCAAGATAATTAAATGCATGATTTTTTTTGAGTTACAGTAGGCTCTAGCACAAGCAAGATTCAATGCTACCACCAAAGATGTATGAATTGACACTATCTTCCTATAGAGTAGGGGGATTCATCACCCCCAAGACTCCAAGTCATGGGAGAGCCTCAAGGAACAAACTACCCTAAACTACCTCAGGTTTACCAATAGACTGAAAAGGAAGGGAAAACATAAATATATTTCCCTTCTACTAATGACAGGTGTTTTCGTAAATCAAATGAGTAGACTGCAAGGGTCTCAGACTATGAATTAGACAACTCTCTATCTAATGACAACAACACGGGAACAAGATTTTAGTGTGCTGCACTGGAGTCTCAGGGATGTGTTGTTATCCTATACGGTTAGAGGATCGAACAATAATCAAAGACACTCAAGGTCTACTTACAACCCAAGTATCAAAGTTTTACAGTTTGAGAGGAAAATACAAAAATAGAAAGTACAACAAGAATAATACTAGAAAGGATTATTCTAATGACCAAAATGATAAGGAAAATAGGAAAGATTGCATTCCATGCACAATCTAGTTCTCCAACTGGCTTCGAGTGAACGAACCTGCACCTACACACATGGAAACAAAAAAAGTGTTGGGTTGTGTTTTCAGGTCTGCCTTAGTCATACCCCCATTTTGGTGTCCCACCTCCATGAACAACCAAATATGCAATGATATAGAGAAATTTTGATAAAGAAGAGAGAATGGAAATGACACAATAAGGTAGAGAGCAATGACAACCTGAATGCTACTCTACATGATGATTGATGCAAGTAAATGAAAAGATACAATGTTACCTTCCCTACTATAAGTGATCAAGGCCAATAGAGGAAGGAATATAATGGAACCACCACACCGAGGAGATAGAGTTGTGTAAAATTGCAACGACGATGGTGTTGAAACAAGAAGGCACTATATAGAGACCAAGTAGAAATCTCGTAGCAATAAGATGGAGCTGGAATTATCAAGAATAATGAGAAAATTAAGCTTGAGAATGAGAGAAGTGAGTTAGAAAGTGTAAGAGAGTGAAAGAATGAGTTTGAATGGATAAAATGTATTCCAAGAGTAGTTCTTCATTGGTCAAGACCCAATAGATAATGTTACATTCATGACCAACTAGGAAACGTAACGCTTCTATGGATTACAAAGGCAGGAATCTGTTAGGATGGTAGTGTGGTGCATGAATTCCATGCAACGTGCACATGTCCTTGACAAATATTCCTCCATCCATGTAAAAAGAAAAGGACATGTGGGAAGATCAAGAAGACAATGACAGGTTTGTGCATCATCATACTTGTAATTCTAAAGTAAGGGTAAATAAATGGGAAATTTTCTTTGGGTGCAAATTTGTGCCATTACGTTTTTCCCCCACTTTAGCTACCATACATGGCAGTGTGTATGAGAGCTAAAGTAGAAAGAGGTTGGAGAGAATATACCAATAATATTGAGGAAGCAAATATTCGACCCAACATACTTGGACATGAAAGAGGGAGCTCCACCAAGATGAGAAGATGACATGGGTCTTTGATCCTGCAAAGCTAGCTGCAATCTCACCACAAACATGTTAGGCTACAAATAAAACATGTTGGGTGAAAGAGCTAATCATAAGACACACATTCATAAGACCCAAGTAGACACAAGCCAGTATGATAAGACACAATTTGATCAGATAGACACAAGACACACACTAATCAGATAGATAAGCCTACGGTTGCTACAAACTGCAATGTAGGATAGTCACAGAAAAGGCGGGTCTAGTTAGGCTACCCCTAAGTTAGACACCAAGATATAAGATGTCAAACACCAAGACACACAACAACAAATATTAGGAAAAAGACACACATTCCAAGACACCAAAGAATTCATTCGAGGAGAAATCTTTCAAAGTGGGTTCCTTCGATAGGAAACCATTCAAGACATCAAGGGGTCCATTCAAAGGAACAGTCCAATTGAAAGACACCACATTTTCTGCAAGTTATTTTATCATCAAGGAATCCATTGGAAAGAATGCTCCTTTTCAAAGGAAAGTTTTCATCTACCCTTTCATTTTAGAAAAAGTGCTCCTTTTTCAAAGGGAAGTTTTCAGACTCTTTCACATGTGGGATATTTTTTGAAAGAAAATTTCATCCAAGAGTCCTGAGAGAATAAAATATTTTGGAAAATGAGAGATTTCAATGAGGGATTCTTTCATTAAGGAATTAATTTTAAATAAATGTTATACCAAGGAATCCTTTTCAAAAGAATTTGCATTAATGAAAATTAGAATAGTATGGTAGCCCCCATTAGGATGGTGTGTGTTACGCAGAGGAGCACACAACATCCTAAGGAGAGAGAGGAGAGGTAGAGATGTTGTGGCATGCAACATATGACGAGATGTATTTGTGGTATGTTGTCACACATGTGAGGGACAACACATGAGAACCACAACATCAAGAAGCAAACAAGCAAAGACGAAGAAATCAAGAGATAGGGGGATCTGAGAATTTGGGGTTAGATTTGTTCATAGATACAAATAATAAGGTGTATGAATGAATGGCCATCAATCCCCAAAGTTCTCAGAACATGAAGAAGAGCACATGAAAACAAAGTGAAAATAAAAATTGGGTCAACATGGAAGAAGGCCTAAATGCCCCCAATGCTTTGCATTGTCCCTAATATCAAAAATCAATTTTATGACACATAGAAGAATGATGATACAAATAGAAGAATTGGAAAAAAAAATTACGCTCTTGTATCCAAGTGTAAGAGAGGGGGACCAACCACATTCAAGGCCCCAGGTCATGAAGGGCCAAGAGCGGAAGGCTGCCTTAACTTACCTTAGCTTAACAGGGTGTTAGAAAATGCGGGACAAGAATGATGAGGACTATAAGGTCCTTCAATCACTCTACACACCTGAAATATAGGACGGGGCTAGGCAAGCTAGTTTTTGGGTTCAACACTACACCTCAGGAAGCTCTCTACCCAAGGACAAAAGCATGGTCCTGGGATGACAGTGTGACGCGTTGGCATCTCTCAAGTGCATTGGTGTATGTACGACCAGACAACTAAAGAGACAAGGTCAAACCTAGGAAAACAAGCTAACTGCCACTAAAGGGCCGAAATAACACTATTAAGTAAAAAAAATATTCTCTAATATGATAAAGTAAAAATGTGAGAGTTAGGGTGGCAAGAATGATCTCACAAATAAATTTGTTCGTTAGCTAGCTCCCAAAAAGCATGTCCACCTACACACAAAGAGGAGGAAAAATGTTGGGCAGTTGTATAGGGGCCTGCCTTAGTCAGACCCTCGTTTAGGTGTTTCCACCTCCATGGACAACCAAGAAAGCGAGTATGATAAAGAAAGTAATGTAATGAAGAACACTAAAACACTACAAAAAAGTAAATGTGCTTACTCAACCAAGTAATAGAGGAGAGGAATGGGAAGCTTACCACCTCCAAGAAAAGTACTCAAGGCTAATGGAGGAGAGAATGAGAGTACTCGAGCCTCTGCTGCAATGGTGTTGTCCCAAACTTTCTCTACTGAAGTGATGGAGTGAAGTTGTTGCTGCTATGGAGTGCAAAAGTGTTGCTAGGATGCTTGAAGAGTGTGCAAAGAGATGAAGTTGAATGCTTGAAGCTATGAAGAAGATCTATAGAAGTTGGAATGCATGTAGGAGGGAATTTGAAGGAAAGATGAAGAAAATGGTTGTAGTCGGGTCAGTCGGTCGAAGAGGGTGTTACAATTCGACTGCCAATGATAAGTGTAACGCCTCTGCAGGTTTAGCAACAAGAATTTTTCAGGGACATAAGTGTGTCGCGCGGATGTCTACGTGTCGCGCGAGCGTCCCCAACATAAATTCCCCCACCAAGGCTCAAAACAGGCACCAAGTGGAATGGAAGCAATGGAATTAGATGTAATTAAGCCTTTGAACTTGGTTTTCTAAAGTGGAGAAGGGAAAAAGGGGAATTTGCACAAGGGGTGCAAATTCAATCCTATACATTTTCCCCCACTTTAGCGAGCACGAATACTAATGAGTACTTCGGTAAAGTATATCAAAGAAGATTAGGGTTAGAAATGTATACCTGAATAGTCGACGAAGAAGACCATGATCTGACGAACCTGAAGGTACAGGGAAAATGGAGGACTTCATAGCTTCTTAGAACTATGAAGCCAAGAAAAAATCTTATAGACCCCTGAACCCACAAGGAGGCAACCCCCAAGATCTCTCACATGAAGGAAGCCCTCTAAAGTAAGTGCCTTACAGGTCTACAGACCTACAAGGAAGGTGTCCCCCAAGAACTCTCACATGAAGGATACCCAGGAAGCATCCCCCAAGATCTCTCACATGGAGGAAGCCATGAAAGTTCCCTACAAACTCGCAGACCTATAGTGAAGGTATTCTCCAAGATCTCTCGCATGAAGAATACCCAAGGAAGCACCCTACAGACCCGTAGACTTGTATGGATGGTCACCCCCAAGATCTCTCGCATGGAGAAACCCAAGAAATCACCCTACAAACCCATAGACTTGTAGGGAAGGTATCCACCAAAATATCTTGCATGGAGGAACCCAAGAAAGCACCCTGCAGACCTGCAGGGGAGCCACCCCCAAGATCTCTCACATGGAAGAAGCTCAAATGAAGCTCCCTACAGGCTCTCAAACCTACAGGGAAGTATCCCCCAAGATCTCTCACATGGAGGAAACCTAAGAAAGCGGACTTCATAGAGTCAGGATGTGGCCATGTAGGCAAGTAAGCGGATGGTCACGCAGACCATTGACAATTTGGAAGACTTTCAAAGGGGTCCCTTGGGAACCCATCGTGAAGAAGGGGTCCACTCAAGGGACGCATAGTTCAAAAGAAAATGTTTTCTTTCTCGAATCGATCCATCATCAAGGGATCCTTTTGAAAGATGTTCACTTCATCAAGGAATTCGAAAGGAAGAATATGCCCCCATGCGAGGGGAAAGTCAAAGTTGTTCCTGATTTGGAGGAAGGTTTTCAAGTCCTTTCTTTATGAACCCATGATGAAGGAAAAAAGTTTCGTTAGGGCTCCTAGTTGACAATGTGATTCCAAAGAAAGGTTTGCAAATATTTTCGAGAAAAGATTCATTGGTGACGAATGCGTTTTTTGAAAATTGAAATGTTTAAGAAAGGCGTTGTCACACATGAGAGGGAAAACTCAAACAAAGAAGAGAGAAGGATAAAGGGAAAGCAAGAGAGAAAAACACAAACAAAGGGCAGAGGGGTAGCCTAAAATTTCGAGGTCAGAATTGGTCATAAATATATATATATATAGATGAACTGTCATCAACCCCCTACTATATCAGACCATGTGAAGAATGCACGAGAAGACAAAGTAAAAATAAAAAATTGGGTCAACATGGAAGGGAAGACTAAATGCCCCCAACGCTTTGCATCATCCCCAATTTATCAAAAATCAAGCACAAACATGGAAGAATGATGATACAAATAGAGGAAGGTTCACAACACAAAAACCATGCTTGTATCCAAGAACCAACAGGGGTGAAAAGGGTCATCTAGGCACACATAGCACGATCACGGGTGAACACATCACAAAACACACGCACACACACAAGATCAAGAAGAGGCCTCCTCCTAACATTGATCAACTAATAGGTCATCTACTTCCCACTCTAGATCATCATAGGGGGAAGGAGGATGAGCCTGCAGTGGTGGGATGTTAAGAGGAGGAGCATCTGACCCTCCTACAACAAGGGCTAAGGAAGAAGCCCCTACAAGGTCTTCTTCATTGAGCTCTTATGGAGCTAGGGTCAACAATTTTGTGAAGATCACTGACAAGGTTGAAACTTCGTCCATGGAGTTAAACATGCACCCCATAGGAGCGTCGTGTTTGAATTTAATGGATGAGGTAGGCTATGCCTAAGATTCACTGCTAAGCTCATCGAATGACTCAGGAGTGGTGACAAACTCAGGAGAAATTAGAACTGGTTCCGCCACTACGACAGAACAAGTCAGCACAGGACCACCTTGTGAAGAAGGCGAGCTCCTCTTATGTCTTTCACTGCTAGAAGGACCACACTCCACCTTTTTCTTTGTCTGAGGAGACAAACTCCCCACAGATGAGGCTAGAGGTGTGGAGGAAGAGGAGGAAAGAACCATAGTGGATACAACAAAGGTATTAATCATATTCACGAGCTTTGGGAAAGGCTGGACATTTGGAACAGACATCAACAAAGGCGGATCTGCCAAAGGAGTGATGAACACCTATACCCCCTTGGGGTTAGGTGCATTCATACTCACAGCAAAAGCCAGAAGCGATGCAGAAATAGACTAAAGAGAAACATAAGGAAGGGGAGAGGAAGACACTACAGGAGGCCATGAAGCAAGGGTGTTCATCTCTTCCTCCTTCCTTTGTGAGGTGGCTTGCTCAACTAAGAGATCCTTTCACCGACGCTTGCGCTCACGCGCAAGGTGGTTTCTACGACTCTTTGAGTTAGAGGTTGAAGGCTACGAAGGAATAGAAAGCTCCTACTCAACCATGGGAATGTCCACTACAGCCATCTCTGGCAGAGGAAAAATTTCTTGAATGGGAGCAGGAGGAACAAGTTTAGGAGTAGTGGGGGGAGTCTGCTCAAGAGCCTCAACAACGAGCCTCTTCCCGTTCACTATTTTAGGAGCGGTAGGAGGTCATGGAGGTTGAGACAAGGAGGACTCTCCACAGGAGACCTTCTTCCCATTATACCAAACAAGTTTAGGCTCCGTAGGCAGAATAGGAAGCTCAAATGAAGTACACTTAGTCTATCACCAAGTGGGCACCATAGGATTCTATAGCAAGCACGGAGAAAAATATAATAGCACCACAACAAAGTGAGAAGAAGCATCAAACTAACTAGTGGAAGAGGAAGAAGGAGGATCTCAAGATCGCTTCTCTTCTTCCTTCTTGCGTGCCTGAGTGGCATCATTGTTAGCTTTTAAGCAAGCCCTATATGAAACAACATAAGGTGATGGAGGGTATCTCACTTTTGGCCTTAGGCTTCCTTTCCTATAGTTCTAATACGTTCGGTGCAGAAGGTCTGCCCTAGGCGGAAGAGGACCAATGGGCGCAGGCCAAGTGTAGTCCAAGGAGTAGCTACCACGAGCAACCAGTGGTTTATAACCAGTGTCATGAATTGCATGCATGAAACCCCCATGGATAAATTTTAAACATTTATGCACGACCTAAGGCACCGCCTTCATAGCCACCAACCAAGGGATACCCAACTTCACTCTAAAGAGCTTAGACCCAGGGATAATGTCAAATAGGAGTTTCACATATTTAGGTCCAACCAAGACTGACATGACAATACTACCCAAAGGGGGCACGGAAAGCCCGTCATGTATGCGGATGATGCTCACAAGTGCATCATACCCATCTTTATGTAAACATTTAATCAACATAATATCCTTAGTTATTATGTTTACTTGTGACGTCGGATCAATGAGAACACCCGCTACGATGTTTCTATTGATCCACACAGGGATATAGAGAGGAGACAGTTCCCTATTCAAACCCGTCGATAGATCCTATGAAGTGAAGGTTATACCGGTACCACTATCCACAGGCTATGTAGAGGGGATAGTTTGATGTAGGAAGGAGGCCATTATGCACACTAGACAATACTTCCATAGAGTCCCTAAAGGTTAAAGGATAAGATGGTGACCCAATTAAGGTTTCGTTATGCAACACCTTCAGAAGCTTCTGACTATGGCAACTAGGGGTCGTAGGTTGGGTTGTGAGGTGACAACCTCACAACACTCCTTGAGTACGGGGAAAGGAACTATTAGTATAGCAAAATGGAACCAAAATGGTTCATGTTGGGTTCACCAAAAATGTAAGAGAGGGGAACCAATCACATTAAAGGCCCCAGGTCACAGAGGGCCAAGAGCAAAAGGCTGCCCTAACTTACTTTAGCTTAACAAGATGTTAGAAAATGCAGGACGAGAATGATGAGGACTATAAGGTCCTTCAATCACTCTATAGACCCAAAATATAGGATGAGGCTAGGCGAGTTGGTTTTTGGGTTCAACACTATTCCTAAGGAATCTCTCTACTCAAGGATGAAAGTGCGGTCCTGGGATGAGAGCGTGGCACGCTAGCATCTCTCAAGTGTGTTGGCATCCGTACGACTAGACAACTAAAGAGACAAGGTCAAACCTAGGAAAACAAGCTAATGGCCCAACTAACTGCCACTAAAGGGCCAAAATAACACTATTAAGTAAACAAAATATTCTCTAATATGATAAAGTAAAAATGCGAGAGTTAGGGTGGCAAGAATGATCTCACAAAGAAATTTGTTCACTAGCTAGCTCCCAAAATCACGTCCACCTAAACACAAAGAGGAGGAAATATGTTGGGTGGTTGTATAGGGGCTTGCCTTAGTCAGACCCCCGTTTATGTGTTTCCACCTCCACAGACGGCCAAGAAGCGAGTATGATAAATAAAGTAATGTAATGAAGAACACTAAAACACCACAAAACAGTAAATGCACTTACTCAACCAAGTAATAGAGGAGAGGAATGGGAATCTTACCACCTCCACCAAAAGAACTCAAGGCTAATGGAGGAGAGAATGAAAGCACTCAAGCCTCTGTTGCAATGGTGTTGTCCCAAACTTGCTCTACTAAAGTGATGGATGTTGCTATGGAGTGCAAAAGTGCTGATAGGATGCTTGAAGAGTGTGCTACGAGATAAAGTTGAATGCTTGAAGTTGTGAAGAAGATCTATAGAAGTTGGAATGCATGTAGGAGGGAATTTGAAGGAAAGATGAAGAAAATGGCCATATTCGGGTCGATCGGTCAGTCGAAGGGGGTATTACAAGTCGACTTCCAATGAGAAGTATAATGCCTCTATAGGTTCATTCATAGGAATCTGTTAGGGACGTAAGCACGCCACGTATCTAGGGGTCGTAGATTGGATCGAAAAGTTGCACACTTCATGACACACAAATCTACATTGCACCTAGGACACAAGAGAAATCTCTCGATACTAAGAAATGAGAATAAGGATGTTCACATCAGGTTCACCAAAAATGTAGAGTAGGAGGATTTGTCACCCCCAAGGCTCCAAGTCACAAGAGAGCCTCAAGGAACAAACTACCCTAAACTACCTCAAGTTGACTAATAGACTGGAAAGGAAGGGAAAACAAAACTTTATTTCCCTTTTTCTAATGACAGGTGTTTCTAGAAATCAGGTGAGTAGACTGCAAGGGTCTCAGATTGTGAATCAAACAAATCTCTATCTGAGGATAGTAGCACGGGAACCATACTTCAATGTGCTTGACTGGAGTCTCAGGGATACACTGGCATCCTCTATGGACATAGGGTTGAACAATATTCAAAGACATTCAAGGTCTACTTACAACCTAAATATCAGAGTTTCATAGTTTGACAATTTGATAGGAAAATACATAAATAGAAAGTGTATATGTCTAAAAATGGTCATGATTAAGCTTGTTAATTAATTAAATATGATTTATTTAATTAATTCCTCTAATGTCATCTACATATAAATAAATTTAATTATTTATTTATATTGTTCATTTTTCTATTTCTTCCACCTTAAATTAAATAAATAATTGTATTTAATTACTAACATTTCTACCCTCCACTTAATTAAATTAAATAAATTTGTATAATTTATTTATATTTAATTATCATTTTATTCTAAAGTTTAAATATTTTGAATATTTAAATAATGGAATATTCTCCATCCCATTTTCGAATTTTAAAATATTAAATATTTTATTTAATATTTTCCACCTCACTCTAATTTCATTTTTAAACATAATTAAATACGAATTATTTAATTATGTGGGTTTCCATTTCCATCTTCACTCCTAATTAAATAAATTTAATTTATTTAATTCATTATTAACTCACCTTCCCAAAATTCTAACTCATGCTAACTCGCCCTTCTAAATTCGTATCTTATCCTTCAAAATGGAATTTTCCCTTCGAACTCAATAAAGAGAAAGGAAACCTTCCATTCTTCTGTCCACTTTCGAAAATCTCCCGCCGTCCATTCGAAACAAGCTTAATCTGGACCGTCGATCGATTTAGCCAATCAAACTTGTTTGAAAACTCTATAAAAGCACGTGCAAATCCAAGCCTTGGTTAATCACCCACGTTCATATGCCTGCACTTACATATGCATACTCACATTCATGCAATCAGCTTTATGCACTCATCATTTTCAGCATCACATTCCCATTTTCATGTTAGCATAGATGCTGCATATTATGCATTCTAAATCTCGTTATTTATGCTGTCATTTTGTTGAGCTCTATCTGCTGATCTGAGAGCCATTTCAAAGCAACAAAACGGTGAAGATAGAGGAGGATAAAACGATTTCGAAAGGATGTTGTTACGGTTTTGCACATTTTGTTTTCTTTCTTTCAGCTTTTCGATTTAATGTTTTATTAACATTTGTTGATTTTAATTATGATTTGATTCAATATTTCTCACACAAATTAAAATGGCACCCACCGTGGGGCTCCTTGCCCCGTTTTTAATATCTACTTGCAGGTTTTATTGATTTTTTTTATGCAAATCTGACAATTTTTGGAAAAAAACTACAAGTTTTACCAATTCCTTCATATCTTCTACACAACTATGAATTTTTCTACAATATTTTTATAGTGTCTTTTGCATCATCTCAAGAGGCTACAGTAAAAAAATCGAGGGTGTATCATTGTTTTTGTAGAAGTTATCGTAATTTTATGTTTTTTCATAAAATTGGTCTTTTGGACGCAAATCAGTGACTTTTTCAAAAAAATTTACATTTTCAGAAAGCTCTTTAATTTTAATAGGGGTCTATGTTTTACATATTTAATTTAGAGGTCAAATACAATGTGAAAAAATTTAATCTTCATTTTCTGTATGGTTTCCATAAATCCGCGTTTCTGAGAGCAAAACAAAGAATTTGTCTAACTTCTTTACATTTCTGGAAAGCTCTTAGAAAATTAACATGGATCTCTTCTTTGAGTTTTCATTTTTCAGATCAATAAAATCATCAAATACTGAAATCTAATTCGGCTATGCCAAAAACATGTCTCTAAAATTGCAAATTTTTTTTATGAGTTTATTTAGTTTTTTTTGGCTGCATTACAATATCATTTTTTTATCTTGTAGGTGAATCATACAGAGCTGGAAAAGCATTGGGATCAATCAGCACCTTTGAATATTCCTACAGCGCCTTTGAAGATTCCTACAACGCCTCTGATGTCTGTTATAGCACACTTTTGAAAAAGGCTGCAAATTGTAATTTGTAATTTAATTTGACTGAATCTGATGCAACCGCGGACAGTAATAACTTTAAAAGAATGAAGCAATCCTAGGGTAGTCACAAAATTCAAAATCAACCAATCTTAGGATAGTCACTTCACTTTTATTTTGGGACTAAAAAGAACTCCATGTTTTTGTGAAGCAATATCTTCACCTAGCATAGAAAACTATTTATTTGGGCTTAAAAATGAACTCTTGCTTGCTTTGATTTAAACGGTGATAGGCCTATGCTCTCCCCTTAACTGGGTGATCAAAATGCCAAACTCATCTATTCTATTTTATGCATTTTTAAGCTTTGATAAAACCTTTTAGAGAGCCTGCTCTTGTGGGAAAAAGTAATCACCCAAGAGGAACGACTCAAGTGGGTTCAAGCCAAAGCCAGGCTATTCCGCCCCACTATAAAATTTAAAGCGAATTTGGGGAAACCCTCTTTTTCCGGTAGTGTGCAAGATAACCATCCCCAAAGCCTTTGTTCTAAAGGTTGGGAGGTCTCCTGAGGGAGTTTATTATTGCTGCACCGAACGGAAATCCTTACTACGAACCTAGTGTAGTGGCCAGCCGAGTCAGTTGCCAAACATTCTGATAATCACAGTGCAAGGGGAGGGAAGAATCTCCCCCAAGATACTCACCATATAACTGCCAAGGACCGTTTGCTCAGGGGACCCGGTATCCACTTCCGTAACTCTGAGTACGCGCCTGGAAAAGACAAAAACACGGGTGCCCCTTCGGGGGTGACACGGCTGTGTGAGTCGACGCAGTTCTAAGATGTGGGTTGTTGATTACTAGAATGACCTACTTGAGCACTTAAGAGTGAGTCTGTCTGAACTGTCTTTCATGTGCAAAAACCCGTGAAAACATTTGATGAAAAACATTTCTTAATCAAACACTTCATGTTAGTATAGGGCTTTAAGGAACAACTGTTTTCAAAAATGTTTGTTGTGTCTTCCATTACATTAATTCAGATAAAGAGATCATTCAAAAGAAACATGAAGAACAACAACTGAAAGCCACTTAGGAGTTTTTGTCATATCATTGCTTCAAAAACATTTCCAAATACCTTTCTCCATGCTTAGGGATTGGAAGTCAACAAAGTTTCCCAAGAAATCAGTCTCCAAGAGAATCAAAAAACCTAAGAAACCCTTAGGATACAAGAAAACACTGCAAAAGAGGAAATTCTTGTACAAAAGTAGGCAAGTTTTGCTTCATTATCGAGGATTCCTTCACAGATATCAGGATTTTGTTAGAGGATTCACTGATGAATATGTTGTAGATCCCTTAGATTCCCGAGCCTATTATCAAAGAAGAGCTCTATCACAACGGCATAATCATAACCAACCTCTTGAATTTGGCAACATACCCCAACCTTCCATCGAATATCCTTCACACCCAAGTCATATTCTTCAAAGATCTTGAGAAAGTCTCCTTAAAAACAAAGATCCAAATCTTTTAGAGTGCACCCTTCAAAACAGCTTTTTAATTTTTGGGCTCAAGTTTCCCCAACAGGATTCTGAAATCCTTTATCATTTTGGAAGCTACAACCCATAAGTTAGGAGCTTTCTTGATCATATCATAAGATTACCTTATCTTATCAGATCAAGATATCATCACCATTGCACTAGTCAAAAAACTATGATCTAAGTTTAGAGGAAAATTTCAAAAAAACATATGCCTATCTCCACAAGATCTCAGCACAATAAATCGAAGGATACGAACCAAAAAGAAAGTCATATTCAGAACATTCAACAAGAAGGAGAAAACAGTAATCCCATTTTCAGCATAAATCAAAATCCAATTTTTAACATGGACGATAAAGAAGAAAATACTTCCCATCAAGTGGATAGTGATGAAGAACAAGAAGAAGAATGTCTTAGAGAAGCTGAACAAGATCCAAAATTCCATAAATCCATTGAGAAGATCTTGCAGCGAGATAAGGAAAAATATTTTCGCTATCTAGCCGAACAAGGGGCTAAATTACCTCATGACTTTGACACTAAAAAATTGAAAAACAAACCCGAAGAGACACCTCTTTCAGATCTTAGTGCCTTGACCCAACAACTCAAGGCACTTCAAGGACAAGTTAGAGAATTACAAGGGGGAACAACCACAAAGAAATACACTTTGGAGGACATATGTCCTTATCCTTTTGACAGAAGTTTAAACATGATTCCTTTTCCCAAGCATTGCAAAATACCAAAATTTGATCGCTATAATGGGAAAACGGATCCAATTGATCATGTTAGAGACTTCAGAAACATGACATTGGAGTTTGCTTACGAGGATACTTACTTGATGCGGTTATTTCCTAGAAGTCTGGGAGTACACTCTATGGAATGGTTATCCAAAATCTCACCTCCCGTTAGGACATTTGAAGAGTTGATTAATTTATTCATATTACAATACACCTACAACATACAACATCATATCACCATGATAGATCTTTGTAAAATGACACAGAAACCGGGTGAACCTTTCATTACGTTTCTCCAGAGATGGAGAAGAATGTTTGCCAGATACCCGCGTCCTGTTCCAGAGAAAGAAAAGATGGTTACTTTCATCAATAGTTTAAACTCGGAAATGAGCTATCACTTGAACTTACATTGTCCTTCTTCTTTTGAGAAAATGATTGAAGATGCCTTAACCATTGAAAGTGCTTTGGTCAAGAAAGGCATAATAAAACATGACAAAGAAAACCCTAGCTCATCCCACCATCATAATCAGGACAAATCCAAATTTTGGACCTGAAACAAAAATATGGTGAATGATGGTGTTGTGGATGCAAATCACGCTTCAACCAAACCATTCGTCCTCACTACCCCAAACACTCGCAACAACAATATCAACTCAATTGCAAATCACGAAAATAATCCTCCTCAGAGGAACAATGCAAGTCAGCATCCCACTTCCCATCAAGGGACTTCAAACAATAACCAGGGTTACCGAGGAAATAATAACAATCACAATTCTTTAGGGAACACTTCAAATTCAAATCCGCAAAGATTTTTCGTTCTTCTCCAGTAGAATAACTTTTACTCCATTAGGTCAATCCCTAGAATCCGCATTCAAAGAGTTGATGGCCAAAAATGTCATTACTTTACTGCCTCAACGAAATTTTGAACTCAGTGTAAAGCCTCCATCATGGAATGAAGCATACTATTGTGATTACCATCGATGTAAAGGTCACTGCACCAACAACTGCCAAGCCTTGAAAAATTCCATTCAAGACTTAATTGATAATGACATCATCACAGTAGAAGGAAATCAACAAACCAATGCAGACCACCAAGCATTTCACAATCCTTTACCTAATTATCAAAAAGGTGAGTCTTCCGACAAAGAAGTAAATCACATCAATGATGACCATATAATCAACCATCTCTATGCGGACGATGAGCGGGTGAATGTCATAAAAGTCAAACAGAAGGAGGAATATCGAGAAGTCAACGCAACAACAAGAGCACAAGCCAAAGTTGTCAAGATAGTAGCATAATGCACGAGCGTTCGTGCGATGCACGTGCGTCCCCGACAAATATTCCTCCACCAACGAAAAAATACAAGGACATGTGGGAAGATCAAGAAGAGAACATCGGGTTTATGCATCATTGTACTTGTAATTATAAAGTAAGGGTAAATAAATGGGAAATTTTCCTATGGTGCAAATTTGTGCCATTACACTTACGATAGAAGCCTTTGCCTCCTATCATGCAACATGTGAATTTACAAGCTTCCTTTTGTAGCCTCTATGGCTCCACTCACTCACAACTATTCATTTGAGGAAAGATATGCCCAAATTTATAGGGATCTAAAGACCCTCCAATATTATAAGAATGTAGTCAAATAACATATAGCCCAATATTGTGTCATTGGAGAGGCATTTTGGCCCTGCATAAACCATTAGGTATGTACCCTCTCTTTTTGAGAGAAAAAATTCTACAATGGAAAATTTTATGCATCTCCTACAACCTCTTTGTTGATTTTAAAATTGATTGTGAGTTTTTCTAAAACTATATTGGGAGCACCCTAGAGAAGCATGACATGATGTGTGATTTATTCCAACATGGCCTCCTTATGAGGCATAATAAATTGTCAATGCTAAACCTTTACGCAAAGGAGCTTTAACTAAGAGGGTTTGTTTCTCTCCTTAGAAACTAGGTGGAATGGAATCACCATACAACTAAATATCATATTGCTTAAACTTTTGTTGGTTTTCTCATGTGACATGAGTACCCTAAGACTAACTAGTTTTCCAAGAGCTATAAAGAATTGGTGTATCAACCATAGGTCACAAGAAAGTATGTCTAGAATCTTCTATCTAGCTCATTGTAGTATTCCAAGACAACAAAGGAACACTATCTCTAAAAACTATTAGAGAATGTCTTAGTGGATGGGAAAGCTTACCCACACCTCTACGATGACAAGAAACCATCTCCCCAAAAAATTATGGTGGACTCTTACCAGGGCTTGACATTTGATTTCCCTAATCAAGGAACAATGACAAGAATGAATCAACATATGATTTTGACCACCATTTATCTTGACACCCAAACCACTCTTGATGTTACCAACACACATGCCTCAAAACCAAATGGAAAGGTAGCTCCCCATAGTCAAAAAAATAAAATGGATATGTAGAGGTAGGGTATAGATTTCTTACATATAGAGTGGACTACAACTATATTTAATTGATTTGAAGAGGAAACCTAGCTAATGATGATGAGGTCTAGATTCTACCATGAGGACATTAGTTATTTCTAGTGGGGAGAATGACAATATCTAGTGATAGTACTTTATTTTTTAGATAATGTTGCTATAATTCTCTCTATTTTAAAAGACTTAGTACATTTAATGTGTTGTTAAAACATTTAATTATTGTAAGGATGATTAGATTGTGTGCTTCAAGTTCTTACTCTTTCATGGTTAATTTTTTTAAAATTATTCTATGATTTATGAAAATGTACACACACATGTTTTTATGACCAATTAATTGTAGGATCCAAGGTTTAATCCTTCTAGATCTCTCTAAAGTTGGTCATAGAAGAAAAGAAAATAACTTGAGAGAAGGTCGCAAAGATCCAAAGAAAGTCACATAGCTCCAAAGTGAGTCTCAATGTTTGAGGATAGTGTTCTGAATGGTAAGTTATCTACACCAATGACAATTCAATCAACTTCAATATTAACCAATGCTACATAGGAATAAGGATTTTTTATTTCCTTAAGTTATGTCTTCTATGTTTTCTCTTGGTCAAACTCAAGCTTCTATTGAAGGAACTTTCCTTTAAATATGACATTCATGTATTTCTCCATGCCTTCAAAAAAGGATATCTCCTAGTTAGGTTGTTGGTGCTTTCTCTGAATAAAGAGACTATGAGTCTCAAGAATAAAATACAAGAGAGAAGCTTTGATCAACTAAATATTTCATTAATTAAATCTTTAGTCCTGATTCTAGTTTCTACAATTAAAAGCAAGGCTTAAAGATATAAATGATCCATCAAATATCTATGGTTTAGTTCTTTCTTAAGATTGATACACAGTCTATTTTCTTCTTTTTTGTAATTTGACCCACTAGAAGGAGAGTCAAACCCACTCTATCAGAAGGAGGTGATTCTTGGTTGTCTTTTTATTTGTTGGCTTTCTTTAGTAGACATTGTTATTTAATGTGTTGTACTTATATTAGTTATGTTCATCATCTCATTTTTTTAACCTACAAATTCCAAAGATAAACAGATCCATGAGAGGCGGTTAGTCCATGTCTTGAATCTAAAAGGAGACACTGGTGATTAGTCCAACAATCCCGCCCTCAATGTCACCTAAGGGGATTCGAACCCATGACCCAACTTTGATACCATTTGTTGGAACATATTTTTCATTGCACCAAAAATATTGACCTATCAACACATGATACAAATGCCAAAGATAAGTGGATACATGAGAGGTGGCTAGTCAATGTTCCAAATCAGAAGGGAGACGCTAACGATTAGTCCAACAATCCCCCTCAGCATCACCCAAGGGGATTCAAACTTGTGACCCAACTTTGATACCATTTGTTGGAACATGTTTTTTGTTATGCCAAAAGATCGACCTATTAATGCCTAATAAAAGCGCCAAAGATAATAGGATCCATGGGAGGCAATTAGTCCATGTCTCGAATCCGAAGGGAGACAATGGTGATTAGTCCAATGTCATGAAGTAGTGATTAATCATACACACTCACACATGTCTCTACTTTAATTTCATGACATAAACCTAGACTGGTTTGTATATAATTTTACCTTCAAATCTAGATATACACATAATTATATACAATATCATTTATAATATAACTTCAATAATGATCTAGTAAAGTATACAGTCATGTTTTACAAGAGATTGTTCATTGACTATTTTAAGGTTTAAGAAAATATAGCCAACTAGTACAATAGTCAAAAACATAACTAAAATTAAGTATATCGCTAAGAAAATATTGGTAATTAATTATGCTTTATCTTTTATTTTATTTTATGAAGTAATCACTAATGTGATTTATCATGCCATAGATGTCTAACAATATTGTTTCTAATTGTAGCTATTAAACAATAAATGGTTGTGGTTGTTTATAAGTTGCCTTCATGTTCTAAAACATATCTTTGAGTAGTAAATTGCATGATATATAATATGCTACAAGTTGATCATGGTATATTTACAAGGAATGAATAATAATAGCTATTTAAAAGGTATTCTCTGTCATTTATAAACTAACCTACTAAAAGGGTTACAATATGATTTTAAGTTCAGTAAAGAATTAAACAAACATTCTTTAAGATGTCTAAAAACAGAGCCTCTAGATCCATTTAATCTCAATAACATTTTATATTATAAGGTTTGATTTTTAATCAACCTTCCTATAAGCTTTACTTCATAAAATGGAAATTATCTTTTGGTAAACTAGCTCAACCCAAAATTTATGAACAATAAAAACAATATGTATCTATATGGGTGAATGAGCTATATATGAACAATAAAAGCAATATTTATCTATATGGGTGAATAAGATATATATGAACAAAAAAATTTTTTATCTATATGGGAGAATGAGTTGTATATAAAAAATAAATCAATATGTACATCTATATGGACGAATGATAATTATGTGAACAACAAAGGCAATATTTATCTATATGGGAAAATGAGTTCGGCCTAGAGATTTGGTTTCCCCAGTACTAATTAAGTTTTTATATGGTGTACTTCATGAAATCAATAGTGTGATTCTAAAATAAACCAAAATTTATATTCATGGCTCTAGTTTCTTCATTCAACCATAATATTGATGTGGTTAGTCATTCACTACTATGCAATCACCTATACTGGTGTTTGGGCTCATCTATGACCAAATATGCATATAATGTATACATGTGTATGTATACACATATACATATGCATACATAAAATTTCCATATAATAGTGCAAACATACTGCATAATGCATATGGTAATGAGTTCTATCAGTAGGGTAAGAGTCAAAAGTGTTCTTAAGAAGATTCATATTTATGAAGAAAACATTACTTTTTTCCTAGGGTACTTTATACCCATTTTCAGGCACAAAGTACTCTACACAATATAATCATACAAATTTCTTAAACCAAAAAAACATGAAAGGAATTATCCATATTACATGTTATTACTTCACCCTAATTTCCTTTCCTTCTATTTTATCTCTCTACTTCTCTTCCTTTTCTTGCAAAAACCTCGTCAATCCAAGCAAAAGTGTCTTCCACTTCCACCTGAATTTCTTTATGATTGCAATTTCACAATTTGTTTCCCCCCTTATTCTCATACTATGTCCTCTCATTACATGCCAAAAAAACTTCATTTTACCACTCAACCAAAGCTATTTACCACCCTCACTTTAGTTTTTCTCCTTCCCTCAATGTTAGGCGAGTAGCTAAAGGAGTGTCAATGAGATTAAAGGAGTTATTAAACATCTTAATAAAATTTCCATATTGTTAGTCATGTAGTCTATTTTTTATTTCAATTATTTTTTATTAATTTAAAAATATTCTCAAATAATTAAGACAATTTATAATTTACCTTAACATAGAAAAACAATCTCTTACCTAGATAAAAAATTTCTCTCTCACACACACCAGGTTAGTAACCATGGAATAGGGTGAACATGAAAATGATTTCAAGGAGAATATGATCAATGCAACAATCACACTAACTCCATAACCAAAAGGAAATCAAACACAATATGACTTTTGATAGTTAAAAACACTAACGCTAATATAGTTACCTTTGTATGAACTAGCATAGATAGATAAATCTTACAATGAATTTACACCTCTAAATATAAACAAACCTTCTTGTGTGTGTGTGAATGTAACTTTTCTCAAAAGACATCATATGTTTGCTAACAAACTCAATTTGTAGCCCTCTCTCGGATGATACTCTCCCTCCTTGACTAGGAGGAGAACTAAATTTTCTTGCATCCATCTCATTATCCACAAAGAAGTTAGTCCATAACAATGATTGTCATATTTATACCAATCTTACCATAACCAATTTAATAATAAAATGATCAAAATTAATGATAAGGTAAAATCATATGAATTTCTTTCATCATTTTAAAAAATAGTATATGTTTTTTCACACACTTTTGAATATATAATAATCATAACATGGAAACTATATTCTATTCACATAATCCTTGAGAAAAACATAATTTTAATTACATAATCTAATTATCCAAAATAAGCAATATAAATGCAATGTAATTTTTTTTTTTAAAAATAAGGTGTGACAAAGACCCCACAAAGTACCAAAGCATGTGAGTTGCCTACATCAACATAAAAATCCTTCCTCTCTGATTAAAAGTTGGACAAGAGAATGTAGAGGAAAAATAAGGTTTAGATTTAAAGACTTTAGAAGAACATCACAAGTCATTTACTACACTCTTAAGAAGGTCAACAAGACAATGCAAACTAGTTGATAGGTATAGCCCTATATATTTCCATGTGTATTTGATTTATATTGTACTTATTGGCCTAAGTAATACAATTTGTAGGGCATCCTCAATTTTTGGATGATGCAATTACACCTTTAGTGGTGCATGTTAACACAAGTGACTTTGAACATGTGTTGTGTTGTTCACATTATTTATTCCTTATTTTTTGTATTATTTATACTTGGGCCTTTTCCTTATGCCATGTATATTGTGTTTCTTATTTCTTATTCATCCATTTAATTCATATGCACATTATCCTATTGACTGGATGCCTTATTTGTTGTGCTATTCTCATTTCACACCTTCTATTTTATTTCCCCACTCAAGGAATATTTTCCTTTTTTTCTCAACATGTTTTCTCTTATACTTTCTTAAATATTCCTTACCCATTACTATTTCCTTGTTTACCTTATTGTTTACTTGTGTTTCTCACTTTAGCTAGTCATTTTCTTGTTGTTTCCTACTCAACCTTATGCACCTCATACTTAATATTTCTTTGCTTGTGGTTTTCTTGCCCGTGTCTTTTTATGCTTTTCATGTGTCAATGTTGCTTACAATTATTTGATCATGTGTTTATGATTCTTATGTCATCTTGACACTTATGCACCTTATCATTCCATTATATTATATTTAATTTGATCTCATGTTGTTAGTTTGAATACTTACATCTTATGATGTTATATTGTGCTTTCATTGGAATATCATTACATTGGGGGCACAATGGTCTCCTGGTTATGCCTTCATTATTCCTTCATGCTTCTCAAAGATATCTTATTATATTGGGGACATCTTTCTTTTTTTATTATATGGTGCTATATGGCCTTATCATGAGTTTGGGGAGCATCATGTCATCCCTATATCACTTGTGCTTATATACCTTTATCATGATCCTATTGTTTACCATCTTTACATCACGTGATTATACATTTATGACACTTATTTATTCACCCAATGATAACTATTAATCATATATGCATCAATTTTCACATGATTTATCTGTATACCTTGTACTTGAAATATTTATTGGAAATTCAATTACAACCTTAGAACAAAATTTAACAGCATGAAATGAATTTACATGTTCTTTCATGATCACATACTATCAATGCACACTTACAAGTTTATTAATATAATTATCTAATTGTAAAATTTATACAAGGTTTTCTAACAACTAAGGGTCTTTACCATCTTATTTGGTGGCTATACATTATTTCTAATCCTACTTATTCCTGGTGTATTTATTAAGACTTATCTCACTACCTTGAACATGTTGAGGTGGCAATTTTTTCATGCACTCTCACGACCATATCCTGCATAGTTGTACTTGCATGATTGATTATGTACTACAAGCCATTTTATTACATAAAGGGTTATTGAACCTTCCATATCTTATTATGTTCTCACATGTCTTCCTATGTAGTAAGAGTCAAATTAGAGACACCATTTCCTTTCCCATGGCCTTCACCATACCATTGTGTGCTCATTCTCTTGGAACCACATTGGGGGAATATGTCATTTGTAGTGCGATATGTACTCACATGAGAGTAACTAGCCATTAGACCACCTTATGACTCATTTGATTGTACTAGGGGAAATTTATATGCCTTGATGATAACCCCTAGCCTATGTGTTTACTATGCCCATTAGTTGAGATTTCTCATCTAATTCTCACATGAAGCATCCATGTCATTGCTCTATTTTATATGATACATGTGCTTTATGCCTAACTTACATTTATATTTCATGAACTTATTTTCCCTCTCCTCTAATTCCTTACATCTAATGGATGCAACCAATTGAAGGGGGGTCATATCTTGTCACTAACACTCCTTTGTTGAGCTTGGAAAATTCCATAGGTGACTACATAAAGTTTCATACCCATGTTTAGATTGATCATTATTACATGACATGGCAACATATAATATGTCATAACCACATTCCATATGGGTGGAATTTTTCTAAACCTACTCACATTCTCTCCCCCACTCTATCATATTTGTAAATAATAAATTTAAATTGCAAT
The DNA here is from genome assembly GCA_007258455.2 of Sequoia sempervirens. Taxonomy (NCBI): domain Eukaryota; kingdom Viridiplantae; phylum Streptophyta; class Pinopsida; order Cupressales; family Cupressaceae; genus Sequoia; species Sequoia sempervirens. The sequence goes on along the minus strand of VDFB02342659.1, from coordinate 6,051 downwards.
GTACCCATTTTTTACTTATGTGATAGAAGTTACTCATTCCACATCTTGTCTTTTTTTAATAGGATCCCATGGAGCACACATGCCAAGGATGAAAGAATACACAAATATATCCAAATAGGTCTATCAATTTATATGTAACCCAATACCCTAAATATGTATACATCTTTAATTTGCATGCATGTTTGTGAGTGCTCATTTACTTTTAAATACATATTCATTTAGGATTCACATGTACTTGAAAGTGGGAAAAACATAATGGTAACATTTGTATACCCATGCCAATTCCCATTTAGTTTTGGGTATATTTAATAATAAAAAGGGGGTAAAAATTCAATCAAGTAGAAAGATATTACAATCAAGATAAAGGCCCTCACACTAGGGACCACTAGGAGCAACTAGCAAAGCAAAGACCAAAAGCATAAATATCCAAAACCTCACACCCACTAAACCTAACTCAAGAACCACAAATATCCTCATGGAGCAACAACTTCAACCTCAAGGAACATTCCAAGGGAAGATTCTCCCAATCATCAATATGCCAATTACCCTATACTCAAAAACCCATTTCACCAAACAATCTACAGTCTTTTTTCATTCCCTAGGGACATGGAAAAAGGAAATTGAATATAAAGAAGTATTAATCAGGTGAATCTATTGAACCACAAAATCCAACAACCAATTTTCCCCATCCAAGGAACTCTTATTCAACATGGCCACCAAAATATGTGAATCTAACTTGTAGGGCCTCTATAATGTTTTACTATCTTGGCGCTATAGGTAGACACACAATTCAAAGGATGGATTCCTAATTGAACAGTTCATCTTCCATGAGAGGCTTCATTTAATTATCAACCAAGACTCTATAAGCTTTTGATAGTGTTGGCACTATATGTGCATTCATGGATTATGCACGCCCTATATCAATGAGTATAGGTGATTTACACATGTACAAAAAATGATAAAAACTAGAAAATGGAATGAAACATTAACTTGTAAAACAAGGGAACTAACATTAACTATTGCTTGTGCTATTCCTACTTATCACTTAAGAATGTGACTACTAACTTCTAAGATTGAACTACAACTAATCACTCTAGGGGTATGAAACAATCATTTAAGCTACAAAATCTAATTTATCTACAAAATCATGAACTCTATATGCATGTAATAAAAAACTATTTTAATTAAACAATGCATGAACTATTCTAATAACAAAAATAGAGTGGATAGCAGGACCTCAAGTGGCCCTTGCTTGAGTTGTTGCTTCCACAACAAATATCAACACTTACTACTTAATCAATAAATCATAATGCTGAATTAACTCCTTCATTGCATGGAAACTTTAAAATATGACAAGAATCTAATCAATATTTTCCATTCATCAATACATTTTCATTATTCAACTAATAATAGGAAACTAACAATGATAAAAAAAATGGATAACTAACTAGTAACTAGATTTGCTCCTCATAGTAGATCCCACTATATAGGGTCTCTGAAGAGTCTTAAACATCTTAGGATTGAAAATATAACCTTTTTTTTGGTCCACTTTCCCTCAATAATAGGGAGAGGACTTATTCTTCTAATAGAAAACAATAATTGAAAAATTAGAGGGTAAAAGTACAAAGTTGTGTCACACTTTATAAAGGAAACAAACAACACTAATCCAACTTTTCAACTTGAATCACCAAAAAGTGTCATATATGTTTTGAATTTTGAAATGATGTAAAGTACTAAAATGTTTATTTTTTAGAATACTTTATGTTTGTATTGCTTTGAAAAACTTAAAAATATATTTGAATATAGTTTTTTTTATAAATATACACTATAAGTTGAAAAATGAAGTTACATGAGACATCAATCTTTATATAGTAAACTTTGTTTTTTTTCCTTCAAATTTTGTCTGTGTATGTATAGCTTGAAACTTTAGTGCATGGATACATTTTTTTCCAACTTTTTAAAATGCATTTTTTTAAATAAATATTAAAATGTATGTGTATTAAAATACGATTGTTTCCATTTGATGTCAACTTTCATATTAACTATTTTTCTAAAATAGAAAACAAATTATACCATCTTGATATAGATTCTTTTATCTAGTGCATCATATTTTTTTCAAAATTTTTAATAAGCTTTAGTATTTTTCTTGGCATGGTAATCAACCTAATATTTTTGTGTTGATAACGTACTTTTAGTAAAAATAAAATATAAAATATAAATAATAGTTAAACTATTAAAATATACATATTTTTGAAAACCACACTTATAAATCTACAAAAGGGTATTTTTATATTTAAAAAAAAAAATTATTTACATGACTAGAAGTTGTTGAAACATCAAGTTTTTCAAATAATTTATTTTTTCGGTAAATTGGCTTCAAAGTGGTGCTACATATGCATTTATCTAACAATTTTATTTGGAATTTTTTTGGACATACCTAACTTAGCTAGAATTAATTTGACTAGATCATATGTTTAACCAAAATTGATTTTTAGTTAGAAATACTTAAATTTAGTTGTGTTGATAAGTTGACTGAAAGTGTGACATAGCTCTGCACTTTTACCCTAGAAGAAGACAAACTTAATTAGAAATCTGCCCTAATGGTTAACCATAATGATAGAGATGTGTTTCACAGGAAATGTCACGTCACAAATTACTCCTACTCGGAACAAACTCCTTTTTTAATCATCTTATTTGGTGTGCTTGTAGTGACTCACGATTGACCATTCAATGGTTACCTCCATTCTTCTCTAGAGTTGTTGCACTTTGATCATTTTGGCTTCTCCCCTACAATTGCTTGTGGTCCTTATGTTGCGGGTTAGAAATCCTAGTTGTTGTGGGTTATAGTTCTTCTAGCTACAATGGGTTAGTTTCATTCTAAAGCACACACATCATTAATAAACATAAATTAAGCATAGAAGCATACTAAATTTCATGAACATTCATACATTCACACATACAAATGTCATCATATCATAATTGTACTATTGTATACTAAAGTCTGTTTTAAGATGCATAAAAGGTATAAAAGATATATAAGTCTTAGGATTTCCTGTGAACTTTGACACATTGAAATGATAAAAGACATAAAGTTAATAAAGAAAACCAGTCATAAACTAAACCCATCACTCCCCCCAACTAAGTTGTTTGTTCTCAAGAAACTGCAAGGTTGGAGGTTATACTTTAGAGTTATCTCCCTAAAATCAGCCACAATGTCAACTCCATTGACTTGCTTCAAGTAATAGCCTTTTTGGTTTGAGAGCTTTGCTAATCTCTTATTTTTCTCTGCTTCTTCTCCCCCTCTTTTCCTTCCTATCAAATATGGCACATGGAATAAGAGGATAGGGGGATGAAAGATAAGAGGAAACCATGCAACCCCATTATTCATTTCAATATCTATATACTTGTGGGATATGTGAATTATGGCTACAAATTTATAAAGAGAGTGTGGCTACTTTCATTACAATTTTGATGAAAGCTCTTCCCATCTATTCTAAATAAATTTGAAGGCTTCACTAATAGTCCCTTTGGCTAATCCCTTCATCCTTACATAATTGTATTCCCTGATACTCATTATTTTCTTTCCAACACCTATGTGATTTAAAAGATCTATCTATTGATCTATGACTGCATTAGGATCCATTGACTCTTTCTTGAGTTGTAAGGTAATAGATTTTTCCTTTTCATGGTATTCTTGTAAAATTGTGCCTCTTTGATGTTCATTTCTAACATTAGAGGCAAAATATTTGATTTGGACATCCCCTACACATATCAATGGATTCCAAGCAGTGTCATCTAAAAGCACATAATTGTGTAGATAGAATTCACACAACTGATCCTGCATTTGTGGTGTGGAATTGTAAAATTTTTCCCAAAATAAGAATTTTTTGTTCATTGCTATAGGAAGATCACTAATCAATTGGTTGAATGGAAAACACAAAAATTTCTCTTGCAAGAATAAAGCATAAAATCTAGCAAGTGGTCTACACTTCAACAATTGTGCATTTTTGTCTATTATCTTTTCAATTTTTACCTTCAATATTTTTAATTCTACTTTTGTCTTTTCCAATGCCCTGGTGTGATTGGAAACCAATTCAACTCTCTCCCTTGTCCATTCTTTCTCTTTTTGGGAGAATTCTTGTGTTCTCTTCCATAGTTCAACACCTAGGGATACTACAATTGGTCTAGTGGGGGTTTTAAGCTGAGGAATTGAGCCTTTGGATACTGGTTCTTTCCCTTTTTCTTCTACCATGGAAACCTACGCTAGCATCTCCAATTTTGACCCATTTCAAACTTGTGGAGCCTCTCCTCTAATTCTTTAATCCTAGCACCTCACTCACTATCCTTTTTTTGGTATGTATTTAACATTTCTTCCAGATACTTTATTCTTTGCATTGCTTCCTATAATTCCTTATTAACAACCCTCTGAAGCTAGGATTTTTGGAGACCTTCTCATTTTCTTGGCTACAAAAATATCTTTTGAATCTAATTTAGAAGTGGTAGTAAAATACAATGTATGTACAAACTGGTATATTCACATCTTCACTAGGGGAATTCCCCTCTGATCTTGAATCTATCTCAATCATAACAATATCTTCTTTCTGCTTCTTTCTTGTGGCTCTAATTGGCCCTTTCCTCTTGAGGTGATGTGACTGCACTCATAGATTGTGTGGGCATCTTCTGTCCCTTTGCAAGTGTAGAAGAAGAATCTCCATGCTCTCTCTTCTAACCCTCTTGTGGCCTCTTAGAAATAGGGGTTTCTTGTTTGCTCTCTACTATGGGCTACTCGACAAAGGATGCAGGTTGAGTTCCTTGCAAACCCTACTCTTCTGGCTCTTCCATGTTGCAGATATGTATTACAATAGGGGGGCCAAAGGGAATTTCTTCCTCTAGAGCAGTAGTAGTAGGATCTTCCTTTCTTTGTCCTGGGCCTCTATTTCCCTCATTAGGTATTTCAAGGATATTGTTGATATTGCTACAATTAAGAAATTCCCAAGAAACATTTGGGAATTGAACCCTAAGGCTCCTCTTTACTAGTAATGTAACTAAGCAAAAATGAAACAATACTAAGTTGTTTTTTTCCTTTTATATTCAAAGGACATTCTATTTAACATATTGTACAAAAAGTTGGGAATATTTACATGGCATAGATGACTTAACAATATGAATTGGATTGTGTATAACAAGGACTGTCTCCATCACATGTCAAGTATTTAACTATGTAAGAAACTACTAAAGCCCAAATCCAAGGCAAAGACAAGTGTTTAGTATGTTGGGAGGAAGAATCCAAATTTTCTCCAGGAAAGGAGAATTCATTTCTTGCTACAATGACATCTGCTATGATTGGAAACTCCTCTCCTCTTGGAAAACTGGATACTTCAACTATATTTACTTCCTAGGCATCTACCCTTACACCCCTAACAATTGCCTCATCATTTTGCAATATATTGGTGATTTTTTGGGTCATTACCTCATTGAATTATGTAAGCCTTGGGAAATAATCTAGCCAACCAACTTGTTGGAAGACATGCAAACATTGCCTATCTTCTAGCAGTAGGTTATGTGTTGTTGGTTCCCTTCGTATGATATCACCCCCCATCTATGTTTCAGTAATTTGCAGCCACTTCTCAATTCTTCTTGATTCACAATTCTTGCTCTGCTCTTTTCCTATTCTGGTACCCAATTATACCACTTCTATTGTGCATGTATGTTGTATTACTCAAGTGCACCCCTAAATTCAGTTGCTTAGAATCCTTTTCTCTCTTTTGAACTCTATGTCTTTTGAAAATGGAGGAAAATAAAATAGTAGAAATATTTGCACATAGTTTTGAAAATCAAGAAAACTAAGGGATAATCATGAATACCCCTCCCCCAACTAAAGTTACTAAGTGTCCTCACTTAGTGGGTATGGTTTGGGTGAAGGCATAAATTAGAAGTATTGGATAATTAAAACATGATATGTGGCATGCATGAATGAACTATAAATACACACAAAATTAATAATCTTCTATGTTAATTAAGATAAATAAAATTCAACTTGTTTGAAGTAAC